>JAZHYW010049109.1:0-11891 GCA_037355805.1 Ixodes ricinus | reverse complement strand
ATTGAACTGAAACTGCTAAAAGCGAGGGCAGACGCTCTGAAAGCGGTGGCGCTGGGAGCGTTAAGCTTCGATTGGCACCCGCAGCGCGTGCCACTCGGGTTGATCACGTGACCTATCGCTCACTGGAGCCAACGTTACTAAAACCACTCAGTTGGGAAACGGCCATACAGACTGCTCTGAAAGGGCACCGATCCGTCCACGAGAACCGGAGCTAATGGCGATCCCAACGCCGCCAGTTCTCCCGCAGCGGCCAGTCCAGGAACTGCACGTGACTTTCAATTTCGTTGTAATCAGACATGTACACGTTACCCCAAAAATTAACTAAATAACCGTTACTCTTTACTCGCTCAGAAAGTAACTAAATACGTTACTCGTTACCGATTCTCAAAAGAAACGCGTGAGTTACCTCAGAAGTAACGAGTTACTTTTCACGTTACTTTGACGACCAAATACATAACTGTTTTTGTTTCATGGTTTATTGTTTTCTCTTTAGTAGTCGTTGCACTTAAGCAGTAGCTGCCTCTCAAGGTTTTCATCAGTTATGCTTCCCCGCTTCCTTGAAAAATACATCTCCGGCGAAGCTGAAGCGTCGTTCTACTGACGCGCTAGAAGAAACGGCGGTGTTGCGCTTCAGCATGAGTTGGTGAATCATCGGGAACTGCGCCTTCATTGAGGACAGGTTGTAACTGGGTGATATGACTTCCTGTTAGCAACCTCCGGGCTTTGCATCTCGGTCTGTAACTGGTTCTAGAAAGTTCAACCAACGAACCTGATTGTGCTCGCTGGGTGAAGGACATTCCCGGCTGTAGAGTAGTTCAGCAACGTTTATCGCATGGAAACGTCAGTCGAACTGCTCGACTGACGTGCCAAGCGACAAACGTTGCTGTACTGTCATACTCGTTTACTCTTCTGGTTGCCGCATCCTGCTCTTTGTCGAGCATATAGACGGATACTCACGGCTAATAAATACAAGGCCGTTTGCGTGGTGCTGTACACGTCACCTCTCAAAGGTAACGAGATACCGTTACTCCTTACTTGACATTAAAAGTAACTAAATACCGCTACTCGTTCCACCGGTGACAGTAACTCCAGGGTGTTACAAGTAACCCGTCATCGGTTGGTAACGCGTTACGTACATGTCTGGTTGTAATCGGCCATTCTTTGGGGCCGCATGAACAGGTACCGCCCCCGACTCCAAGCGGACGCGCCGCGGTTTACTACCGTGGTTAATATGCGCCTAACTCAGGACGCACTACCTGAAATCCGCGCTGAGGCAGGTTGTATAAAAACAATATTAATTATACTGCAAATCCTTGCGAACTAAAGATTTTAAAAACAACACGCGCCCCCCATTTTGTACTAAACTCCAATAAAAGTTACTACAAAAAAGTTTTTTCGTTAGTTTTTACGCAAAAATCATGCTTCTAAAAGCTCAAGGCGACCACAGTTAAGACAAATGATACAGAGTGACGCTGTTGTCGCATTTAGCTCGGTCTTCGTGGACGCCAGCGGCCCAGTTTTCAACGGTGAGTTTCCCAACTGAGAGTTCTAGTAACGTTGCTGAGGCCGACCGCTCGACGACTGCTAGCGCAGAGCGCTCGGCATCTGCCAGGGGAAAGGGCTGGATCGCGCATCCCCTTTTGGTAGCTGCAGCTGCAGCGCGAGTGGAGCCACTGGTCGGCCATCTTTCATGTCGAAAAATCGCGATTCTGGAACGTTGCGGAGGCTGGCGGCAGCGTGCTGAAGACGCGTTTTCTACTCGTTCGTCATAATTCGCCGAAAAAGTGCTTTAAAACCCTGTTGAAGCCGTGAGACTTGCCGTTGAGAACACGTAGAAATTTTTGCGAGAGTGCGGTGCAACAGGAAAAAGGCACATCTTGTCGAAAGCAAGTTTCGCCCGTCTCGCGGCGAAATTGCCGCGAGACCGTCGTTGCATCATGGGACGTTTCTCATAATACAAGGTACGGGACCCTCGTGCCGTCACTGGTGACCCTCGTGATGTCACACGTGACGTCACGTGTGACGTCGTTATGGGAAACGTCTTATAATGCAACGCGCGAATCACGAGTGAGAGACGCGCGTTGCATTATGGGACGTTTCCCATAATGCAGCGCGTGGTTACGCCGACGGCGACTGTGCTCAAGCCGTAAAAGGGCGCCTAAGAGCTGCAGTCTAAACGATTAATAGATGTAAACGAAACCAAATTTTTATTGCACAGCCATGTTTGATCTTGTCCTACTTAACAAAACCGATATAAACCTGTCTTAACTGGTGTAAAGGTGACGCGGTGTTAATATTAGGCTAAGTATTATATTAGGTGTCACCTTTTAGCCTATTGAAGGCATGTTCAACATAACGGTCATTTGTAACCACCATATGGTTGCTATACTTCGTCTCACCCTAGCATGGACTAACCGTGAAGGCTAGTGCTAGCGCGAGCGGCCAGCCTTGATTGCCTTGACTAGAGCACTTGCTGCACGAGCGCTCGTGCAGCCGCCGCGGCTTCATTCAAAGCGACCAGCCCATGCTTTTAGCACGCGCGGCTAACAATAGTCCGTACTAAGGTGAAACGAAGTATATATCAGTGAAAAAGCTATGTCGGTTACTTATCAAAACTTACATGGCTGGAATGACAAGTGAAAGCCGCGTGAAAACGAAGCTGCTCAGTGACGGGGAATTACGTGGCTGAACTGGCCGGCTATTACAGCAAGAAAACAAAATCAGCAGAACCCATCCTTTGGGAATGATTATCTACGCTAATGCGAATAGCATCAAACGGTGCGGAGTTATGCGCGTTCGTCAGGTGGCCGGCACACTCTAGATACGCCAGCCCACTCTTGAGGCGATTCTAAATTTGTTGACACTTTCACAGCCCTGGCGCACGATCTCCGCAGCCCAGCACGTGCGTTTGTGTCACTTAGGAAGGCGAGCAAAGCACGCGCCATACGCACAAACACTCAAAATGGTACCGACCAGACTTTCTGGCGTCTCAGCTAGTCTCAACCAACGGTACTCTAAACGGTTGTTTATGTCTTACCATAGGACGCGCTTACAGCGCTGTCACAGCTACCGGTGCGCGCGCGCTCCATGCACGAGGGCTCATTCCGCTTCGTGAGGCTGAGCACGGCCGCTACATCACCCTCTCCCGAGCGCGGGAGAGGGTGAGCTAGCGGCAGTGCTCAGCCTCACGAGAGCGGAATGAGCCCTCGTGCATGGAACGTGCGCGCACCGGTAGCTGTGACAGCGCTGCAAAGCGCGTCCTATGGTAAAGATATAAACAACCGTTTAGAGTGCGTTGAATGACTGCCTTCATAGCTCTGTGGTTAGCGCGTCTGCTTGCTGATCAAAGGGTCAACGGTTCGAATCCCCGCCGGCGCCGGTCTTTTTTATTTATTTATCGACCCGCGGCGTAAGAGGTTAGATAGCCGGATAGATAGATAGATAGATAGATACATAGACGAAAAGTGTGTGAAGTATCCAGAGAATGCTATTCAAGCATTAGATATCGGCCAATCCCCGGGAACTCCGTGGCCAGACTGGCCGGTGACTACAGCAAGAAAATGACGACGGCCTGTCACCGGAAACTCTATGGCTAGACTGGCCAGTGACTACAGCAAGAAAACGAGATCAGCCAGTCACAGGGAAACTCCATGGCTAGTCTGGCTGCTGACTACAGCAAGAAAACGGTGTCGGCCGCTAACGGGAACTTTCCGAGTGGTACTGGCCAGCTTAGACAACGAGTCCCCGATATCGGCCGGGGCCGGTTTCTTACGGGCCGTCCATGGCCGGGATCAGCCGTAGAGCTCCCGGTACTGGTCGATGTTATCCCACTATCGGCCGACATGATGTGCTACCTGGGAGGGAGAATAGTGGTATAACCAATGGAACATGAGCATATATGTTGAATAATATATCCTCGCTAATTTAAAAGAAACGTCTCTAAATTGCCTGCAGCTTATTCTATAAAAACTAGACAATCAGTGATATATCTGAATGTAAATATCTTGGCGTTTGTTTTCACCAATAACTCAAATGGAATTATCACAGATTATGCGATCAGTAAGGCCAGTACATTGTTGTTTTTTATCCGTAGAAATTTTAAAGATGCATCCCGCGACGTAAAGAAACCCCATACTTTATACACGTGAGGTTCATACTTGGGTATGCCTGCGTTATATGGGATTCCTGCCAGCAGTATTTGATCGATAGATTAGAAAAACTTCAAACTAAAGCACCGCAATTTGTTAGCAACAGCAAACATCTATAGCTAGTATGACGGCGGTTAAAGCCATTCTCGGTTGAATACTTTTAAACATTCCAAGGTAAAACTGTAGACTGAAATTTTTTGGCGCATTTATTATAACGATACTGGTAATTAATGAGAATGAGTATCGTTTGGGTCCAAAGTACGTTTCAGCAAGGTGTGATTACTCAAGATATGTCTTTTTCTTCTTTTCCCCTATAAAGCAAAGTTTTGTATTTTTTTTTTTTGTAAAAACGATAAGAGAGTGGAATGTGCTGCCAGAGGAATTGGTGAGCACCTTGAATAATGGTGTATTTTTCTCACGGCTGTGTAATTTACTGTGCTGACAAGTAACCATTTTGTGTTTTTGTGTGTGCGATTTCCTGCCCCTCCTACGATAACACCCTCGAAGCGCTGCATGTGTTCTGTAAATAAATAAATAAAATAGAATAATTTAGTTAGTGCCAAACTACATTTCTTTGGCTTTTCTTTGACTTTCTTGGTTGCCCACAAAATTACCGAAGTGCCAGATATAAGCCAGCCATGGCGTGTTCCGCCATACAACCGGATGTGAATCCTAATTTAGGCACTTGCTTCGCAATTTTACACCAAAGTTGTAAGGTGAAAACAACAACCAGAAATAAAGCCTAGCTCGGGTATGTCTTCAGAAACTCAAGCATCCGCATTGTCGGCGCTTTTGTCACGCTTAATATTCAACAGCCCATTTGCCCGCTTACGTTCATTTCGTAGTTGTAGTGCTTCTTTTATCAACGTAAGTGAGGACTACGGATGAAAGAATGTTAATATTACGTTCTGGCCCCTAACGCCTCTGATGTGGTGCACACAAGGCAGCCAATAAGTGTATGATAAACATAATTTGCAAGCAAACATGTCGTTCGTTTTAACCAGAAAAGGTGGACTTACCCGGGTTATTTCTGTGTATATATGACACAGTGAGGCGAAGCCAACGTTTTCTTAATAAAGGGAACATTCGGTTTAAAAATCTAGGCATGTCGATACATTCAAACCAAATTAAATTAATGAGCAGTTTCTTTGTGATTGAGAAAACATCATGTATACATCCGGCGCACAAAACGCAAATAAGTCTTTATTCAGAGAAAACCGAGCGTTTCAAATAAAATATCATAAAACGACAAGATCTTCATCGCGTCTGATATAGATCGCTTGGGCTGCAGTAAACTAGAATCCAGTTCTTATTCTGACGGTATTCTTTTTTTTTGCTCCAGCGCAAAATTTGATGCACGCCAAACAGAAACAGTATCTTCGAACCAAGTACCGACGTGTGTCAGCCGTGTCAATGTACCCACCATCACGACTTCGTGTACGCTGTAAACACTAAGCCAGCATAAAGTACAACATCAAATCAAAGCAAGCTACCAAACAATTCCCCCTCAAATTCCTCAAGTCAGCCAACCCTTCCCCCAATTCACATCACAGCCCCGAACGGACATCGATCATAGAAGCCGTTACGCTTGATAAATGGCTCATGATGATAACCGTGCTTGAATAAATCATAGAGCCTATTAAGGCGTCAGCGGCTTGACGCACTATGGCGGTGGAGAAGATGTTCTGTGTTGGTTTCGTTGAGGGAGATGGGTCTCCGCTAGGCAGCATTGTTTTCTCCTAGCGATTGGATCGCTTTAACTATCGAAAATGTATCGTAGTAGAAGAACTCTTTCAGGTGCACGAGGCGGATATACCAGTAGATTGAATGAGTGAGAGGAATTAAAATTCCCAAGACGCTTTTCGAAGGACCGTTATTATTGATACCACATACTGTTCATGTTAATGATTCAAGAAATATTATGTAAAGTGGCAAAACTTGGTTCAAGAGAGCCGACACGAATAACTAATTGAGAGTTGGACACGCCAAGCATTCTCTTTTTTTTTTTATTTGTTCACTACTTTATCTTGGACTTCATCGCAATAAATTCCCATTTTTACAGCGCTAGCTCTTAAGGGCACTTCCTACCAATAGAAATGACATCCGTCTTTGATGGCGTAGTTAGCGTTGTAGGCTCCCCGTGGTCGACGTTGTGAAATACTTGAACAAGATTGTTGGCAAGTCGCGGGAATCGGACCTGTGGCCGCTGCGTGAGAAGCGGAGGCGTTACCCTAAAGCTACGCGACAGCGTACAAAAATCTACTTTATACTGAAGGTTTTTTGTAGTACCCGATTACCACTGCATGTGCTCTCTGGAAGAGTATAAAGAAATGGAAGATACAAAACTGCCGTCGCAGCACAGAAATTTCCTCGAGAAAGTGCCGAGAGATGCGCTTTCTCGACCTCCGGAACACAAAGAACAAGAAAAGGATTCAAAATAAAATGGTCAGATGTGTTTGTTTTTTTCGAAGGCTTTTTTACGCACTTTTAGGTAAGTGAACCCAACGCCGATGGCCACCGACTTAGCCGTGACGTGTCACTGCAATCGCTGTGACTGTACTCTTAATTAACAAGGGACTGCTTAATTTTTGTAAACTCGGTCCAAAATTAAAATTTGAGTGAAGATCGCACATCAGTTAAGCAGATAACAAGAATGCCTCAATTTTTTATGTTTCAATGAAATAAAAATACTGCAACCAAAATAGCCTAGCGGTTCATTAGTCTGCCACATTTAATAATGAATCATCAAACTTACTCGTTCGCGCTTTCACAACGGTACAAGAGGCAAATAATAGAACCTTTAAACGGAACCTCAGAGTTGGTCACACCATATTTTCTGCCCTAAACATGAAACGCGCCACAAATTGGGGACTCAGACGTGATGATCGCCTTTGTGAACCTCTCACTCAGGTGAGCACTCTCCGCGGTCCGGGGAGCGGCAGTTACTCAGTCGTTCAGACGGATATGAGTAAGACGCGTCTTTTATTGTCTCAACCCCCGCAGGTGCCGCCTCCCTTTACGCTTGTGCCACCTTCGCGCCTGCCGCCGTCTCCCACCAATGGGTCACGACCGCCTCGTTCGTCCGGCCGGTGCGCGCTGTACAAGCTGACATAAACAGCTCCGCGACAGTCGCAGCCCCGGTGTCGCCCTGATTGCCGTGTCGGGTTCCGCGGTATGGTGCTTACCAAGAACGGTCGCGCGATACCCCAACGAGTGAGGCGTGCAGCACGGCGCCACGTTGGTACACGGCATGCCACGGCACACCGCACCATGCTCCATAGGGTGCGTCGCTGACCGACCAGGGTCTCTTCACTAGTAAATCAGGCATCTTATCGTTGCTCCTAGCTTAATGCGTCACCTCCGGGGATGTGCATCGGCCCCTCACTTGGCCGCCATCTCCACTGGAGCCTGGGGGAGCACGGGCTTTTGTAATATAGTATTATAGTAATCGTAGATGGTAAATTTTGTGTTCTACACTAAAATGGATAAAGGGTCTCCCGATGTCCACAATGTTTGGACTAAATCTTGTTATTTTATCTGAACATCTGAAAGCCGAAATAAAGCCAAGGTACATACAAGCTTCATAACATTTTACTGTACTCAGGTTATTACCCCTTAATTTGCCTAACCTATACCACAGTTCCGATTCCCTGCATGGTTGTTCGGCTGGGACCTGGCTTCTGTCGGCCTCAGTTTCAGAGGAAAATCAGTAATTAGGCTTCATCCCTGGTTATTTAATCTTCACCTGGGAAATGTGGGCAAACATTTCTAGACTAGTGCTAGAATTAGTCTTCATTACTGATTGTTGGGTTTGATTGGCTTCATTCTGGTACTTCAGCAGTGATGCAGCTAACAAATGAAAAATATCAAACAATAATACTAACTCTGTAGCTAACTAGCCCCAGGGATAAAAACTTTTAGGCCCAAATTAGCACCCTAGCATTCTCAAACGTTGACCGATTTGAACGTTTTTCTTGCCTGCTGCTTGTGGCTACTTCTTCAACATCCCTATTTTTATAGAAATACGGACCTTCACCAACCATCTCTTATAGAGTCGGGAGCCCGACGTTCTAAAACCGATTCGGTTTTTTCATCATGTACGACTATTTTTGCGTGGAGAGTACGAGCTTCTTTTCCATCTATGGGGGTGTCGTTTGCTTCACGCTCTTTTTATTTTTTATATGCCGCAGTCCACTGACATATGCCGATGGTAAAGAGCAGGTCGACCTATTTATTTTCCCTGGCATAGTCTGGATAAACCAGGATTTCATGAGAAGTCTTTGGCGGATGTTATTTTAAGCGCTCGTTATTCTGGTGTTGTAAAACTTCATACGGTGGTCCTTGTCGTCACAGTACTCTACAACAGCACTCCGTTCCCGGACAAATTTGAGCACATCCTTCTTGAGTTGCATAGTTCTTTGTCTCGCCGACGTAAGAGCGGAACATTCAGCGCAAGGAGTTCGATATGCAACCCCTTGTGCTTTTTATTTAGGAGGGCGGTCTTTAGTTCGTAACATCAGGCACCCAAGCGTTGATTTTGCCTCCCGGTTGACTTGAATACCTTCATTTGCCGGCGTTCGCGCCAACTCTTCACTGGTCATCTTTATGTAAGGAACGCAGATGCGGCAGTCCCGGAAGGACTGCGTATTATTTTGAGGATGCAGGTTCCGATGACCACGATTTTCACGGCGAGCCACACGACCGATGACCTTCGACATCATCTCGCTCTTCAACAGCGTTCCAGTCCCTCTGGAAATCAGCACAGCGTGAGATGCCATTGAGAAGGGCTGAGATTTGCATGAAAGGATAGGCCTTGGCGTGAATGAACTATGTCGCCTCGAGTTTTTCCTCAAAAGCACCGATTTCAACTTTTAAAGAGAATTCTTCAGCCAGGCCAGCGGAACCGCAATGGGAACGTCCATATCGGTTACTACAGCAAATCTGACTATGGAATCCATTTAACAGGGGGCATTGTAGTCATTCCAGGGTTGGTCAGTATCGCGATACAAATGTATCGCAATAGTATTTCAGAAATACATTTTGTATCTGTATTCCTGTATCGCGCTACATTTTTTCACCAGTATCTGTATTCCAGTGTCGAAATACATTTTGAATGTTTCTTTGTATCGCGATACAATCAGGGTAGAAATGTATTTCGCTAGATCTCTTAAAAAATACTCTCCCACAAAAAAAAAAAAAAACGAACGCATTTTTTTTTTACTTTTCAGGGCATTGTGGTTAAACAGATGCTGGGGCATTGTTCCCAGGCTGATCAAAGTTCCTTTCGATTCTCCTAACTATTTTTATTTGCGTCCTCTTCTCTTCTGAGAAGTGTTGCGTAGTAGGGGACTTGAACCTGGTGGCGTGCCAGGAGTGGAGTCAGAGCATCTTCTGCCGCAGGTGGGGGTTTCATGAGTCATTGTTTGTTGGCATCAAATTCCCGCGGCTAACCGTCTCTCTTGCCTTAGCGTATACTGTACACCCAGCCGGCAAAGCTGAGTCACAGTCCGTTGCAGCACGAGCCTGGTGGTGGTTGACTTGAAATAGTAGGATGACTCACGCACTGAAGTTCAACATATATAATGCGGCTGCGGCTGCGCCCGTAATATTGCACGGCTCAAGGGTACGTCCTCAGCCGACGTCAACGTGACCCGCTCCTTTGGTGATACGAAACCCAGGAAGGAGGCCAAGCGTGACCTCGCTGTGCCAACCCAGACTTCGTGCACCTGCGACTCGTCTCGAGCGCGATGTTTCTCGGAGAGCTCTGCTCCTGTGCAGGCAGTATCAGGTCGCAATCCACAAGATCTCTGTTTGGACGATGCTAGGCGAAACTTGAGGACTGCGATGATTGCGATCTATGCGTCGGGTGGCAGAGGGTCGGCAGGAAAGACCTTCACAACAGGGATGCCACCGTATCCGTTTTTCAAACGTAAAAGAAGATAAGACGTGTTCCAGAGTGCTTCAGGTGGTCTACTATTCTCGAAAATTCCAAATGACACTGCCTGCATAATCTCTAACGAGGTAACCTAAAACAAAAGTACGTGTTGTCCTTTTATACAGCACCGTGGTAAAGTTTCATGTTCAAGGCCACACCTACAGATCAAGAATACCAGTTCATTTCACCGTGACGTCATGTGATCAATGTTGACAGGGGCGGCCTTATTGGACAGGGGCGTGGTGACGTTTTTATGGTATTCAGGATGACAGAATTTATGTAGAGGTCGAAGTTTTTTCGGATCGCTCGTCAGACAGACAGGAATATCAGGAAAGGAACCTCGGTCAGTGCTTGATCGAACGTTTTTTTGAGCCCATTGAAGACTCCTCGTCGTCCGAAACCCCTACCTTCAAGGCAAAGTGCCAACAAGCTACGGGAAAATAATTTCGGGATCAAAAACTTCCACTTCGAACTTCAAGCTTCATCTCATTTAGCGACTCAAACAAATTCGAAAAATGTATTGCAGTATCTGTATTTCTTTATCTGTATTTCTGCCCTCCCTAATATGTATACCTGTATTTGTATTTCCAAAGACTTTTTGCCTCTATTTAAAGTGTATTTCCGATACGTATTGCGATACACATTTACAGATATATTTAAGTATCAGTATTTTAGCTACTATTTTAATGTATCCCAGTATTTGTATTTCCAAATACATTTTTGGGTGTTACTGCCCAACCCTGAGTCATTCCCAGCAAGCCTCAATGTGTTTGTTCGCTACGTGGATGATTGCTTCTGTATCGTGAAATCGTCAGAAGTTAGTTAACGTTCTGAAACTTCTTCCATCCTGTTTACAGTAGAACGCGAAAAGGACCACATCTGGCCGTTCCTGGATGTACTTGTCAAACGGCAAGGGATCTCACGTTCACAGTATACAGAAAACCGACCTACACTGGACGTTACCTGCGCTTTGACTCCCACCACCTTACGAGTCAGAAAGCCTCGGTGGTTAAACCCTCGTAGCCAGAGCTAAGAACATCTGCTTCTTTGGTAAAAAACGAAAAGGCAAGAGTCGTCCCCGACCTGAAAAAGAACGGCTACACACGGAGCTTCATCGGTCGTGTGGCCCGCTGTCAAAGTCGTGGTTATCGGAACCTGCAGCTTCAGAGTAGTACGTATTGCCGCCGGAGCACCCCCGCATCTCTGTAGGTTTCATAAAGGAGACCAGCCAAGCGTTGCCACATACGCTGGTAAGAGAAGGTATTCAGGTGGCCCACAAGCAGGTATCAACGCTTGGGTGCCCGGTGCCACGACCCAAAAACCGCCCTCCAAAAGAAAAAAGCAGAAATGGTTGTATATCGAATTCCGTGCTCTGAAGGCTCCGCCACTTACATCGGCGAGGTCTAGAACCTCCAGCAAAAAATTTTGCAACACAATAATGATGTGCTCAGATTTGACCGGGAGCGGTGTGCTGTGGCATAACACTGTGACGACAGCGACGACTGTATCGATTTTGACAACTCCAGAATAATGACCGTCGAAACCACCATCCGCCAAAATTTTCTCATGGAAATCTGACATATCCAGACTACGCCAAAGAATAAGAATAGGTCGACCCACACTTTACCGTCGGCGTATGTTAACGGACTGGGTCTCTTAAAGAGAAGAGGTGAGTGGAGGAAAGGACACCCCGGTAGATGAAAAAGAAGCTGCTGCTCACCATGCGCAGATTGTCGCACCTGATGAAAAAACTGAAACGGTTTCGAAACGTCGGGCCCCTACCTGTTTAGGACTTGAATAGTGAAGGT
>JAZHYW010049106.1:0-79580 GCA_037355805.1 Ixodes ricinus | reverse complement strand
TACTACAACATGAAATCCCCAAACGGTATAGACCCATCAGAGAAAAAAGCGCCACCTGTCGTACGCAACGGCAACTAGCGGCAGCCGCCATGCTGCAGGATAGTGCGCGCCGCTGCATACGCTGCGTAGGCCGTAGACGCTAGTCAATTCCGGCCCACGATGCCAACGTACTGCTGCGTGCCCCTCTGTAAGCAGAGTGGGTATCTGGACAAGTCTGGCATTAAGGTACGTATTCGTAAATGTACTCGTTATCGGTTGACGGGCGTCGGTCTGGTGGGGATATTCAGCGGCGTAGCCGCGCAAACGTTTCCCTGCTGAAGTGCAAGAACGGAACACGAGCCGATCCCACGCTACGCGCCTTGGGTGTATGAGTCCGGTGTTTTTAATCTCAATTTTTTTGCGTTTGGAGGTAGAGTTTTCAAGTTTCAGCTAGTTCGAAGAAATCAAAGCGTCAAATACAAATATAATGTTGCTCGTGGTATCGCTTGTGGACGTGACAGCTTCTTGAGCGCCTAGCTTCAGGTATGCACGAGCTCGCGGTGCTTCCAACTTCCGCGTGTAAATTATATGTTAGGTACGCATGAAGCCATACGACCTGACGCTTTAACCTGCCTGTAGCGCACACATCTGTGCAGCGCGTGCTTTATGCAAAGCAACATGCAATCGCGTGCAACTTCTGCTTCACTGCAAACCTGTTGCTCTACATTTCAACTCTAAAGTCTCCCTCTAGAAAAAGGGACTCGACGTATCAAGTAGAAACTTGCGTCGAATACGTCTTTTACTGGTTGAATTTGTGCATTGAAATTTTAAGTCTTAATTCCAAGTACAAAACAATAAAAAAATATGCCCCCAAAAGGTCCGTTTTTTTATTTGTTTTGTACTTGAAGTAGAGGTTTAGATTTTTATTGAGAGGTTTAGATTTTTATTGATTTATGACCGTCTAATTAAAAAAATTAGATGGTCACACCGGCGTGCGCGATGAGCGAGTCCAACGCCTTCGTTGGCGAGTCGTTTCTCGAAAACTCTCGCTCCGAACGTCGTTGGTTGGCTCAGCCGCTCCGCGACTAGATCGCATCGCAAAAAAGTCGGGTCAAGTAGCGACTGCTCAAATCGCGTCGCTTTTTGCCCGCGATGGTCGCTTTTGCGATGAAAGTTATCGCGCGACTAGATCGCATCGCCGGTGGGAACGCGCGTGGCGAGCGACAGCGAAGCGGGTCCCCTGCGCTTGTTTCGTCGCACATCCGGAGAGTACTGGCGACCTCTAACTACAGCCCGTAAATTATAACCGGTTCCTATCATTTTCTGATGCATACTAACACATGTCTGATGCCGTAACTACAAAGATCTTAGTAATTACCTTTTTCTTGCGTAGTTGGCCTTTATGGATGCGGCGACCACGAACCCCTCAACGAGGAAGTTGTAACTTCTGTCGAATTGTCGTTCCGAGTCCGATCAGCTCTTGAAGAACCGATATACCTCATCATCTTTAACGGCTGGGAGTTGGGAAAGGTCGTTTACCCAACCCGTGATCGGGAAAACGCTTCCTGCAGCCATACAGAGGCGAAGGGATCGACGAAACAAGAACGCTACAGTCAAAACAACTATGCCGGCCGCAACAGAGTCCTTCCCAATGGCGCCGGCCGCCCAATGTTGTTGGACTCGTTCAGCGGATTTCCGCTGTTGCCAGACTTTTTGAAAGGGGTCTATAAAGGTGAAATTATTAAAAATGTGGGAGATGCTACATTAGTGTAGTTGTTGGATACGGCTGCTGCAGTGTACTACCGTATTTGCTCATTTAAGAACGCACCCCCACAACGGGCACGAATAGTTGGACTTTTTTTCTTTCTCTGCCTAATGAACACACTTTTATTTTTCGGCTCTGCAAGTCTTGAACTGTGTCCAACGTAAGGCGGATTCGGGTGGCCAATCGTCGGCAATCTCGTTTGCCGGAAAACCGGCAATAGTGTTCGCGTGGTCAGTTTCCGGCCGCCGCGCACCGTTCGGGTGGTGGTTCTCCGGCAAGCACCGGCAACTCTCCGAGCGCTTTTTCCGCCCGAGCTCCGAACGGCCGGGTGAGTAGGCGCCAGACTGTATCCGGTGTCGTCACTTCCGAAATGGGAGAGAAGGTCAGTGAGAAAAAATGAACGAAAGAACGAAACTGATCTGAAGTCACTTTAGCAGCCGCTACTCGAGTCAATCCAAATCGTTGGGACATGGGTGATGGCGGCGACAGGCTCTCGCTAGCGGTGTTGCGCGGGCAAGAGGCGAAGTAAACTGCCACCGTCTGGCGTTTCGTGTTCGGGTGGTGAGGGTCACGTGGTGTCGCCGCCGGCGCGTTTCTGGTTGCCGGTTTTGCCGGCTCGTTCTCGCCGGCGATTGACCACCTGAATTCACCATTAGCTAGCTGGCTAGCCACCAAGCCCACCAAGCCAAATTTCTTTTGCTGCCAAGCGGCCAGGACAAGTGAAGCCAAACCAAACTGCTCTCGTAATGGCTTCAATTGCGTGGTTTGACAAGTGATCAACTGTGAAACCGAGCGCGCGCACACTTGACGAAGCTTGGATCAAGGAATTGCCCAGCCCCGGACATTCTTCGCCTATCGGATGCATTGATGTCAACAAACACGCCATCATCTGTGGTCCGCTTTCGGACAGTCAGTGAAAGTGGTCAGGCCTAAGAACGGTCGTGTCGCTCTCCGTACTGAGTGAGCTTCGCAGGACGCTTTTTTGGCAAAAGGCACGCCAAAAGCGCCCTAAAGAAAGGTTAGCAATTTATAGAGCATGATTGCTGGGCACACCCAAGACCAGCCATGGGTGCCGTCTCTGTAAGTGGAGACGTGCCACAGTACCCCCCGTGTCATATTGGGACCTAAAATGACATTCGTGCAAAGTATGTGAAATGCAAAAATATTACTCCGCGTAGTCAACGCACCCCCCGAATGTGTGTAAATTTTCCGGGAAAAAAAGGGTGTTCATTATACGACTAAATACGGTACTACCACCCACCCATCATAACGCACTGCATAAGAACGATGAATGAATGTAAACAAACTGTCTGTGTTGTTTGCCCATAAGCTATGTGAAGAGCGGAATGTGGTTAAGGGGGACACTACCCAAAAAAAAAACAATTTCTGCAAAAAAAGTTGATTCTGAAATATGTCATATTTACATCCACCAATATCTAGAGAGTATTCCCAGAAAGTTTCATTAGTTTACACTGCATACTTAATTTTTTTATAAATTATTTTTGGTCCACCGATGCTATAGAAAAGGTAGAGGTTGGAGCACTTTGAACGCATTTTTCTCCATTCCACTTTTTGGCATAAATTTCACTTTAGGAAAACTATGGTTTTGTTGTTACGTAACTTGGATTCATTTTTATCAGTTTTTCTGGGGTGAAATTTTAAGGGGAACATAACTGTGAGCTTGTATTTTTTATTTTTCTCAGTTTTTACGCTTAAAGGGCAACTCCGCTCAATTCCGAAAAATTTAGGCTTACATGTGATTCCATTTCACAAAGTACTACTCAACAGCTCTACGTCATCGGATTCGCGAAATGTTGAATATTATTTGTGTAATCTTAATTTAAACATCAGCCGATACCGAAACCGAAACTTCGGTTGCGTCAGGCAACATTGGTCTCGTGTCCTCAGAGTCATGGCCACGTCACGTCGAACCACGTGGTCTTGTGACGTTCGTAGGCGCGAGGTACAGGACACGCGACGCGGGTAGGTCGCTTCGCATGGCGAGGATGGTGATGGCCCGGGGGAGAGGGGGAAGGGGAGAACACGAAAGAGGAGAGGGGGAGCGGAGAAACCGGACATGCGATAAACGCGCAGGGCAGCGCAAACTAGCGCATCCGCGTTACGGTGATCACGTGGACGCCGTAGAGCCAGCACCGGGAGGAGAAACTCATGACGTCATCGTTCAATTTCGCTCCGAGAAGTAAAAACAACCAAAACGTGAAAATGACGTAGTCATGCCTTTGGCGTAGTGGTTCAACGTTGGCCGCTCCAACCCCGTCGCATTGACTGCGCTGACGATTGCGCCTCACGTCGCACGCTAGAGTTGGCAGATTTCGGCGACTTGGCTCGTTTGAAAGTTTGCTGGCCAGTTTATTAAATATATAGACGGAATTAGATCGTAATATTTGACATGGGGTCTTCCTATATGATACTGAAGAGGGCTGCATAGTTTTCTAAATATCAAAAATGAAGCGGAGTTGTCCTTTAAGAACTAAAATTTTGGACAAAGGATGGAAATCTAAGAAACAGTATTTGTGTCTTTTTTGTCATGAAAGATAGTATAATATAGAAATATAGCTCCATAGTTATCTGTTCTGAACTGTCCTAGAGCAATATAACACATGAAAAACAACAAATTTATGAGTAATTTCAAAACGATAGTTTTCCTACGCAGACAAGCTCATTTTCATCTTTGACCATTTTTAATTTTTTTGTACTTCACCCATGTTTAATAAATTTGGCACAGGTGTTCTCAACATCAACAGAAACAAGCCCTTTAAACGTCATTTAAATCGGACAAGTGGTTCAAGAATTCACCCTTTTGGGTAGTGTCCCCCTTAAACATGTTTTGTCCTTTCTGAATTCTTTGTATGTTATAAAATCAAACACAAAAGAATTTGCCCCTGCCCTGCTTTCCTCTTAATTTAGCTGCTTAGATTGTCTGCATTGCACTTTCTACTATTTCAACCGACAACTTGTGGCCAATTGTACTGGCAGAAGGCTTCTGTCATTGAAAGAAAGTGTGGCGAAGTGTGTTTCGATGAGCACTTGGAGCATCCAGTTTTGTTTTTAGTTTTTACAGGAGATTACACTTCTACTGGTTGCAAGATAAGACTATCCAATTCAATGGACAGCGCATGTTGGGGAAGGCCCTGTCATTCTTATTGTGTCAGCGACCAAAGGTACTCGCACATTTGTTTTGTGGCACTGCTAAAGACAATCTTGCTCCGATCAAATTACAAACCAAAATGTTCCAATGGAATTGCCGAGATACACCTTTGTAGTAAATTGCATTTGTCTGAGCAAATAAAACAATTTGGCCCACAGAGTACTGTAAGGACTCATTTGACAGCACCCAGCTGGATAGGATCTGCACTGTTCCCGTTCTTGGCAAGCTTGTGCCCATGAGCTGGACGCAGCGTCGTGAACAAACTTAATTGGCCCTCGGCTGGATCATCGGTTCTCAAATGGGGCCCTTGGGGTCCCTCAAGGTCCTTTTAGGGTGTGACTGGCGGCTAGGGTTTTGAAAGCCTTTGGCCGTCGGTCAAGTCGAGCAAAAAATCTCTTAAAGCGATAGCTTTACGGTTGACACTTTCAGGGGTGAGACAGGTGAAACAGGTTTTGGAGCAATGTTTGGAGCAGAAAAATCTGGGTTTTGGAGCAGCTTAGGAGCACACAATTATCGTTTTGGAGCAGCAGTTTATGCATTCTGGAGCAACTTCGAAGTACAAAAGTGTACAGTTTGGAGCAGATTAGGAACAGAAAATGTTAGAGCAGCTTGCAATTTAAATCATAAAAAATCGGATAAAAATTACATGGATCTAATTTTTCTTTTCTAATCGTTGTTTTTGTCCACCCTGGTTCCAATAAGTCATCAGCGCCAATATGCACCAAGACAAAATATAAAAGAAAAAGACAAAAAAAAACGGAAAAAGGCAAACGCGAGTTTCATGCGCATAGATGAGGACAGGAAACACAGGCTTGCTGCATAGAGAGTGTGGCACCAAGTACCTCAAGCTTATACGAACTGGTGCGAAAGCGCAATTGTAGTGAAAAACTTTTTAAAGCGGTGATTCGAGAGCACGAACAGGGAAGCACGGTTTACTACAACCAGACATCTATCGGACGCTCGTAGAAAGCACGTGCAAATAGAAAAAAATTCCCCACAAAAGTGAGTCACAAGGTAAATAGTGAATTGGTAGAAAAACTATGAGCACCACATGCACGCTAAATACGGGTGTGTGACCGATTTACTCGATTGCTCACGCACTGGAAGCACGTGTGTGATAACCGAAAGTACTCACGGCGACGGCGCCGTCCATTTTGACGAGATTGCGGACACGAATGAACAATTACACAATGGAGGCGCTCAATAGCACTTTTAAGAAAAGCTTTACTCTCAAAACGAAAGAAATACTTAGGTTTGGTCATCTTGATAGCCTCTGCGTCGTCCCTCCCGCAGCCAGACAGCGAGACCGCGTGACAGCACACCGGTAGCATGCAGTCACAAATGACAGCGGAAAGTAGTAGGAAAATTGGGAAAAGACCACGTAGCATATGTATAGAAGGGTACCACAGCTCAAATCTTCGAATCCGGCGGTTGCTTGCGCCACCCAGTACCCGTGCCGTGTACTTTACCACGATGAGATGGAATGTTGCCAACCAAGCTCTCGTCTCCCGCCAAATCTAGCGTCGCCGCAAATTTTTTTTTTAGCTTTTGAGTTACTTTGGCACAGTGTGGCGCAATATTGACCAATTTTGCGTTTTTGGCGCAACTAGGCGCAGAAAATTGAGTTTGTATCAAAATGGCACAATTGGCGCAGATGTCACACCCCTGCACTTTGCAGAAATTTCGAGCTCGTGGGCTGTCGTAGTTGCTATAGAAAAACCCTTCTTCTCTCCCCACTTGATGCAAAGAAAAGGAAGGGAAACCCCTTCTTCTCTCCCCTCTTGGAGCCAGGAGAGGGAAGTCGAAACTTCTTGTCGGCCGTGCCGCCCGAAGAGAGCAAAAGGGCAGCCCTGGCGTCCCACCAAGAATGGTGCGACGAAGGGAGAATTGGACTGGTTAAGGCGACCGTGTTGTGACTATGAATACTTAGAATGGAACGAATGAAAACACGAAGAACTTTCACAGACAACCACACTTTTTCAAACAGAAGGGAGAATCTTTGGGTCGTCTGCTTGAGGGATTTGTTTTCAAACATTCCTCGCGTTATGCAAAATCCCACTTTGGCAGTATCCAGTTGTTATGCATAATGTTGGATGGTTTTAGAAACTTCCGCCGCACATACTAACTTCACGGATCACTGAGAATTAACCAGGTCGCACCTCCATCCTCAGGTAGGTGACAGCACCGTTCCAGCCGCGTTGCGCGACTGTGCTACAGCTATCGCTTTTGTTTCTTCGCATATTTTTTATCGAAGTTGGTTATTCCCAGAGGTTAAGTAGACCAACCCATACATGCCAAGTGAGTAGGGTTGGTCATTCTCCATTTTAGAGCTTCAAAAATGGTTTGCACGCATATAGTTTTCTTCATTTACTCTTTTGTCATTGTGATCGTTCAATGCCGCCCCTCCTCCCGGTGGAGCGGGTCCCCATCACTTCCACCGATCCAGAAGGAATGCCCGAAACGTTAGTGGTTGAGAACCACTGCACTAGAGGTCCATCCCGACGTAGTGTACGGGTGCCAGCAATGAGAAGATGGAAGCAACGAGAAGATGGAGTGGGGAGGGGGCGTCCTCACCTGCTGTCGAGGGCAGCCTCTGTGCCCTCCTCGCCTCTGCAGGTGCCTCTACCTCCAGGGGAAGAGTGCCTCGTGCACATGCTCCCAGCGCTCGGCGCAGCACCAGAGCCAGGCGGGGCTCACCACGTGCAGCTGGCGTGTCCGGCGTGCCCTGTTCACTTTGGCCGTGCCCGGCCTGGCCGCCACCAGGTGGGTCACCCCGGGGCACAGGTCGGAAGACACCCGGGCACCCAGGGCGCGTGCCGTCTGCCACGCCCGGCTCTTCTCGGGCTCCTGCGGCCAGAGTTCAGAGGTTGACGATTGGGTGACCGGTGTACACCCCATTTCACTCAGGCGGACTTGAGGGGAGGGGCGGGGAGGCGGCAACACCCCCTCAAGCTCCCCAAGGGCAACTTTAAAAAAGAAAAAAAGAATGATGTCCACCAACCTTTTTAACCTTTTGACGGTCACATTTTTCCCCCAAAAAATGTCTCTTAGTGGTCAGGTTTTGTTTCCCGAGGAATAGTATAAAGAAAGGGTCAATGCTCAGATTTGTTTCTTAATTATCTAGCAGGAGCACATACAGTGCTTGCAAGCTGCTTAGGTTTAGAGGCATCAAAGGCATACCGCCTTCGCATAGCTGCAGGGCGGCGGGCATGCGAAGTGAGCCTCACGTGCACGGAGCGTCTCATTTGAGAACTATAAATAGCCCAGCAAAGTGAAACACTGCACAAATATAATGTTTATGGTAGTTCGCCAAAAACGACAAATAGCAACACCTTCCACGAAGCACGCAGTTTTGCGTTTAAGCGCTCGCTTTCAAATGTGTAATCACCGCCGTACATCTACAGTGACCACCGCCAAAGGGTTAAGAAAGAAATGTTTTGTATTTGGTAAAAGGGCAAATGTTAAGCCAACAAAATGGATCTCAGCAACGCGCCGACTGTGACATTGCATCCATCCGTGATGTCAGATCTTTGTGCAGACCTCTCCCACTATCCCAGCCAAATGCCCACCACCCTTCCCAGCCTGACCCACAAATCCACCCGATGTCACTGAATGTGTTGAGAGCTAGGGTTTTATAAAAAAGTTTGCCTCAATATCTTGCATAAAGCCAACTGATGCAGTATACATCCTGTGTTTCTGTCAACCTGTTTCAATTTGTTTGAATCTGTTGTGGCATCCGTTAGGCATTTTGGGGTAATCTGTTAGGGAATGAGACACACAACGCATCTTGCGGCTTTATGACAACTGTCAAGGTAAGTACGATATGTTCTGAACTATAGTTTGCGCACGGTACATAGTCCGCAAAGACAAATTCGGGGTCAAAAATCAAAGGTTTGGCTTAGATAATTCGTACGCCGCGCATAGTTCGCACTTGCAGTGCGTATACCGAACATAAATATAATCATACACGGCACACCTTGACAAATGACTGCTGTATTAGCTCACAAAGCAGCTTGTGTCATACGTTAAATCGACATTAATATACTCCGCTATTCGTGAAATCCTTCACGTCTTGTCAGGGTGAATGATCTAGAAAAATCAGCAGAACCCATCCTTTGGGAATGATTATCTACGTTAATGCGAATAGCATCAAACGGTGCGGGTTATGCGCGTTCGTCAGGTGGCCGGCACACTCTAGATACGCCAGCCCACTCTTGAGGCGATTCTAAATTTGTTGACACTTTCACAGCCCTGCGCACGATCTCCGCAGCCCAGCACGTGCGTTTGTGTCACTTAGGAAAGGCTGAGCAAAGCACGCGCCATACGCACAAACACTCAAAATGGTACCGACCAGACTTTTCTGGCGTCTCAGCTAGTCTCAACCAACGGTACTCTAAACGGTTGTTTATATCTTTACCATAGGACGCGCTTTACAGCGCTGTCACAGCTACGGTGCTGCAGCGCGTTCCATGCACTGAGGGCTCATTCCGCTCTCCGTGAGGGTGAGCACGGCCGCTACATCACCCTCTCCCGAGCGCGGGAGAGGGTGAGCCCAGAGGCCGTGCTAAGCCTCACGAGAGCGGAATGACCCTCGTGCAATGGAGACGCGCGCGCACCGCGCTAATGTGACAGCGCTGTAAGCGTCGTCCTATGGTAAAGATATAAACAACCGTTTAGAGTACCGTTGGTTGAGACTAGCTGAGACGCCAGAAAGTCTGGTCGGTACCATTTTGAGTGTTTGTGCGTATGGCGCGTGCTTGCTCGCCTTCTAAGTGACACAAGCGCACGTGCTGGACTGCGGAGATCGTCGCAAGGCTGTGAAAGTGTCAACAAATTTAGAATACGCCTTAAGCAGTGGGCTAGCGTATCTAGAGTGCCCGGCCACCTGACTTGAACGCGCATAACTCCGCACCGTTTGATATTACTCGTATTAGCTGATAATCATTCCCAAAGGATGGGTTCTGCTGATTTTTTATTTATTTATCGACCCGCGGCGTAAGAGGTTAGATAGCCAGATAGATAGATAGATAGATAGATACATAGACGAAAAGTGCGTGAAGTATCCAAAGAATGCTATTCGCATTAAAAAAGGAATCCTCATACAATCTGCACATGTAGATAGTCCGCATTGGGTAAAATTTCAGCTTTTAAACATGAATAGTCCATAGACTATAGTCCAGAAAATACATTATCTTTCTCTCCTTCCTCCTACACATATCGTAAAGTTCAGAAAGAATGCCCACCCAAATTAAAAAGATAAATAGTAAAAAATATTGGGTAAACGATGTTTGGGGATGCGACGACAAAATTGGTTAAAAATTGGCGAGTGGCCACTACAAACTACGCGAAACGAGAACTGATACCAGGAATCCGACACCAAAAATCGTAGACACGGCAAATTCGCATTCTATGGTGCGATAAATATGCGGGAACCCACTACGAACTCGCATGTCAAGTGAATAGATACCGTAGCGTGCGAACACAGCAGATTCGCGTTTCAAGGTGCGGTAAACACGGGAAACCACTACAAAGTAGCATATCACGGGAACCAATATTGCGCATACAAATCGTGGACAAAATAAAAAAATATGAGGGAACGAGCTACAAATTTGGATGTCGCAGGAACGGATACCACAGATTGGCAGCAGGTTCGCGCGTCACGGTGCGGTAAACCTGAGGGAACCAGCAGCAAACACGCTTGTCACACATACCGACACCGTAGATCGCGTGGTTAATGCGATTCCCGTCGGACATCGCGCATTCGATATCCGACGGGAATCGGGGGAGGGCGATGTTTCGGGATTTTTATGTCATGGATGTTCAGCCAAAAAACAGGATGGGAAATCTCTCAAGGGCAGGTGTTTGTACGGAACCTTACGGTTCATATCAGCTGGAATAACACTTTTCTTAGCCGCTTCGGTCGTGCACATATAAAGCTTCGAACTCTCGAGTGTGAGCTTACTGGTTCAATTCCTGCCAAAACACAAAATTTGTTATGCAAAAAAAAAAAAAAGAAATTCTGTTTATGCTATGTTTTTTGTTACAACCTTTCGTGATGCTCTACACTTAGAACAGCACCCTCCCCTCTAAAATATATTCTGCATTAAAAATGTCGCCAAAAATATGGCAGCCAATGCTTAGCCGAATGACTTTGCTCCGAAGAAGCCGAGTCTCTCAGTTAAACGTGGGCTGCCACTCCGACACCTCCGACAGGCCGCGAGACCAACCTCAAAAAGCGCCACGGGAAAACGCGCCTCCACGAGTTGCACGCGCCACGAGCGTCCCCGAGAGGGGCGCGGAGGGGGCACCTGCCTGGTTGGTGGGCACCACTCCGGAGAAGACCAGGTGGGAGCCCTTGAGCACCTTGCGCCGCACGTAGGGCACCACGTGCTTCAGGTCCGGTATGCGGTCGGCCCTCGAGGAGCCCATCTGGTCGTGCAGCGCGTAGTACGCCTCGTGGATCGTCCGCAGGATCTCCTCCAGGTAGAGCAGGTAGTCGTCCGAGTCCTCCACTGCCTCCCTCTCCTTGAGGGGCTTCTCCTCCTCTTCCTCCGGCGTCGCTGCCAGGCCGTTGTCCTCCACGCTTTCCCGCTTTGCCCGGTCCTTCTCGCCGGCATGGCCGGGCTTTTCCTCGCCGGACTTCTCCACAACGAGTTTGACTTCTGCATCGCCAGGCACTTTCTCCTCGTCGTCCTCGGGTGCTTCGCGAGTGGCATCTTCCTGCTCGGCCTTGTCCTCCTCGCCAGATTTCGTGACAGGTTTGAGTTCTGCATCGCCGGATGTTTCGTGGCCAGACGTAACCACGGGTTCAGGTTCCGCATCGCAGGTTGTTCCCTCACTGGACTTCTCTGCCACAAGTTCAGGTTCGGAGCCTGTTCCTCCTTCCCCAGCCCCACCTTTGTGTTCTTCCCCGCATCCTCCATCATCCGTGGCTTCTTTGCCATCGCCGCTCTCCGACCTCTGGGGCGGACGGTCGTCCTTGGCTTTGTCCGCGAGCTCTTCCTCGTGTTTCAACGATCCGACACCAATCGGAAGGTCGCCGGCTTCCCTGACCGTACCTTCGTCGCAGTTCGAAGGTTCTTCGAGTTTTCTGGTCTCAACCGTGCTTTCGGCGATGGCACCACTACTGCCGTCGTCCACCGTCGCTTTTCCTGGAGTTGTCTCGGAAGGATCCTCTCGAGAACTCGAGACCTGCCCTGGTTCTTTGCTGGAGTCGTCCTCCTCCTCGACGACCTTGGAATCAGCTTTCGGAGTCCCTGGCGTATCCTCGGGAGAAACACACATGGTTTTCGGGACATCCCGATCGCCGTGCTCTTGGTCGGCGGGTTGCTTGGTAGACCCCTTGGACAAACCCCACTGCCCGGCCGTTGTGCCTTCGGTTTCTGCGCCCCCGCACCGTGTCGGGAGGCTCTCCCCGCAGTCCGCCCGCCAGCCCTGGTCCATCTCGCGTTCTCGGCGGCTTCCTGCAACGTCGGCCGCTCTCGTGACGATCCGCACATTAGACCGTCGCAACAAGTCACCCCAAAGGCTGGTGGTTGACACGCAAGAGTTTGACAGTGATCGACTGCGCAACGACCGCTGGCGACGGCTTATGACGAGATAATGCAGTGGCACCATCTGTCAGGCAGCTCTGGAACCCTTCCAATCTGTGAACATCTTAAGCATTATTTTTTCACCGTGAGCCTAAATAGCTCCGACAGTGTTATAAGTGAGGTTCCACGTTTTCAGAGTTTATTTTTTGTCAAATGCAGAGGGCACTTTTCGGAGTTTACGTTTTGCCAAAAGTTCAGTCTATCGGAGTTTGTTTTTGTTAAATTCCCAACTCTCAGAAATCCTGAGTTTTATATTTCGTCACTTCCTGTTTTCCAAAAATAAAAATAAGTAATATCCGGGTCAGAGAAAATATTGCAAGGGTGCAGGCAAGCTGGTGAATCATCATAATGCAGAAGAGACACAAAAATAGACAGGACGACGTTGAGACGTCATCCTGTCGATTTTTAGTCTCTTCTATGTTTTGGTGTTTCTTCTCTATCCCAGTCTCAGGTTAAACCAACATGGTTAATATCCGGGTGTAAATGTGTCGCTACCATCAAAAGAATGCGCTGATATAAAATTTTATTTCTTCGGGTGAGTTTGACGTTGGTGCCCTTGACATTGGCAATACTAATCTACTCCATGACAGAACTCCTGGAGGGAGGTCACTCCCATTCTATTCCATCAGCCTTTCCCATGGAGTGGTAAAGGGTGTAATATGGAAGCTTCAACTGCCTGCCTGTCTTCCCCATTTCCCCCTCCTCCCTTTGTAAAATTTCTATGGTTCCAAAGCTTTTAGTGTTATGAAAACACAACCCATCCTCCCTCTAAGAAGCCCAAATAGTATGGTCCAAACTGGAAATTAGAACAGCGGCTTTTGTCGTAACCCACAAGTACAATGGCCCGTTTTCCCAAATGAGCCTCGAGATGAAAGGTAAGATCCCCTTCTGTCAATGACCCCAGATTTGAGAGGAAACCATTGACCCTGTGCTCTGATCAAAATTAATTGTAAAATATGTTCAGGGTTTCTTCTGCTTTGTGTTTTTACGCCGGGACATTGAAATATGGCGTTTATCGGATGTACTATATGAATTGACGAAAATTTTACTGGCGAGTGCTTTTCGGATTACTGTACGGAAACACGGAACCCTAGTTAAAAAAGACCATTTCTGATAGATAGTGTATGGAAGGGATCTTGCAAACTGCAAAACCTTCAACATAGTTATATGCAGATTAGTAAGATTCCAGGGCTGCCCGATAGATGATGCCAGTGTCTTCTCTAGTGTCTTCTCTAGTGTTTTCTCGTCGTAAGCCATCACAAGCAGTCATAGCGCCGTCGATCACAGTCAAACTCAAATGTGTGAACCGACCTCGACGCACTCTCTGCTAAATTATCCAAGCATCAAGACGAATGCTACGAGCGTAGTTACAAGCACTGCACCTGCAGGCATCTGAAACAGTAACTGTTCTGAAGCAAAAACCTTAAACAAGTGCCACTTTGCATGTGCGCTAATCAATGCCTTAAAGCAATTATTCACTTTCAATCTTTTCATGGTGGTAGCTGTTGGTGCCCCTTCCTGGCAAAAAATGCTCATGCACGAACGCAAAGCCCCATTGCTTTCCCTCTCCCCATCGTTCCTCACACACACGCCAACTGCGGCAAGACACTCTCTCACTCTCTCCCGCTCTCCCCTCCCCCGCTTCCTCGCTATAGGCCGCCGCTGTTCCGAAAAACTCTAGGATGACCTCGAGAACGATGCCTAGACGACTTCTAGGACAACGCCTAGAGAAATTCGTCCTTTCCACTCTGGTGAAAACCAGAGTGGAAAGGCTGGAAGGTGGCTACCATCTATGAGCGACAACGACAACCAGACAACCGGCAAGCCGGTTGTCTGTTTGCCGCTGTTGCTCATAGATGGCAATAGCTGTCCAGAATGTTGTGTCGACGTTTGTTTGTCTGCACACTCGATACTAGGGAAACTAACCCTTAACAGCTCCGCAGCAAAAAGCGTGTCTGTGTTTCTTTTTAACACATGCAACATCTTGCACACTCGTTCCACCAAAGCACACATCCCCTCACACATGTCTCCTACATAAATTTCACTAAAAGCAAAGAAGCTATTGCAAAACATTGTACAGCACACTAGCTAAAGGCAAATCTCCTTCAACATATGTCTTTCCACGTCACAGCAGGCTTTTTAATCGCAGCACAGTTCAAGCTGTTGTTTGTAATCTTTAATGCGAATAGCATTCTTTGGATACTTCACGCACTTTTCGTCTATGTATCTATCTATCTATCTATCTGGCTATCTAACCTCTTACGCCGCGGGTCGATAAATAAATAAAAAAGACCGGCGCCGGCTGGGGATTTGAACCGTTGACCCTTTGATCAGCAGGCAGACGCGCTAACCACAGAGCTATGAAGGCAGTCATTCAACGCACTCTAATCGGTTGTTTATATCTTTACCATAGGATGCGCTTCACAGCGCTGTCACAGCTACCGGTGCGCGCGCGTTCCATGCACGAGGGCTCATTCCGCTCTCGTGAGGGTGAGCACGGCCGCTACATCACCCTCTCCCGAGCGCGGGAGAGGGTGAGCTAGCGGCCGTGCTCACCCTCTCCCGTTGGTTGAGACTAGCTGAGACGCCAGAAAGTCTGGTCGGTACCATTTTGAGTGTTTGTGCGTATGGCGCGTGCTTTGCTCGCACTTCCTAAGTGACACAAACGCACGTGCTGGGCTGCGTGAGATCGTGGGCGCAGGGCTGTGAAAGTGTCAACAAATTTAGAATCGCCTCAAGAGTGGGCTGCGTATCTAGAGTGTGCCGGCCACCTGACGAACGCGCATAACTCCGCACCGTTTGATGCTATTCGCATTAACGTAGATAATCATTCCCAAAGGATGGGGTTCAGCTGATTTTTTATACCGATAATACAAGCATGCGTGGTGCTATGCACCCATGCTCTCGGCATTCTCCTTGGCCCATGGGTAATTTGGCAAGAGTGTCTATTGAGAACAGGTATTAGCTTGTTGCAAATGTCATAAGCTCCTACACTACTTCGCCTCACCCCGTCGCAAAAGCCCACCGGAATAGTTTACCAAAGCAGCCAGCTCACACGCTCGCCTTGCATCTAACTTTTTCCAAATCAAAAACTAAGGGGAGCAAACATGCTGTTCAATTTTGAATTCGCCATCGTTGAGATGCCCCTAATTTTTTTTTGCCTGGTGCTTTTTTATGCGACGAGAGTAACTAACTAGCTTGCAGGCTGGATGTATGGGCAGACTGAGCAGTGTGCTTTGTTTCTTTGCATGTCCCCAAACCAACAGATGACTTTGAAAGAAGATAATATTAGCCCAGGTACGTGCCCGTTTTATGTTTACCAATTATTTAGCGCAGGGATGCACGACCTAGGGACAGCAAAGGGTCTTTGACTGGTTTGTGGGCTACCGTTGAGAGTGGTTGTAGCAGACCGCTATTCACCGGCATTGGCAAGATGAGAAATGAGAAATAAACAATGTTCTTTTCTATTTCGATATTGGCTCTACCGTACTAACGCTGATAGCGAAGCCAAGAACCCTTAACCTCTGCCGTGCTAAAAGCATATCCTGCCAAGCGCCGTCTTCACAAACCTTCAGATCCAGAGCTTACCACAGTGACCATCGAACCTTAATCACATTAGCCGTTCCTATCATCAAGTACACGAAATTTAGAAAAATGTTTGGTCCTGCCCTGCGAATCTACTTTATGAAGCATTCTGAAGTATCTGATTTCCTGCCTAGCATTGAACAGAAACAGGAACAAAAACTGGCAAACAACTGTTTGCTTTAGCTCCGGCTCTTCTGAAGTCATTTGTCACCTCTTTGGGACCACTTTTAACGTACGGGCAATATATGGTAAACATGCCGGCTTAGGATGCATTTCAGGCGCTGTGCTCTGGGGATGCCAATGGTTTAGGTTAGGTTGTGGTTGAGGTTAGGTTAGGTTAGGAAGTTAGGTTAGGTTAGGTTGTAGGTTAGGTTAGAAGTTAGGCTAGGCTAGGTTAGGCTAGGCTAGGCCAGGCTAGGCTAGGCTAGGGCTAGGCTAGGCCAGGCTGAGGCTAGGCTAGCAAGGCTAGGCTAGCAGCTAGGCCAGGCTAGGTTAGGCTAGGCTAGGCCTAGGCTAGGCTAGGCTAGCAGCTAGGCTAGGCTAGGCTAGGCCAGGCTAGGCTAGGGCTGGGCTAGGCTAGGCTAGGTTGAAGAAGATTAGGTTAGGTTAGGTTAGGTTAGGCTAGGTTAGGTTAGGTTAGGTTAGGTTAGGTTAGAGCTAGGTTAGGTTAGGTTAGGTTAGCTAGCTTAGGTTAGGTTAGGTTAGGTTAGGTTAGTTAGGTTAGGTTAGGTTAGGTTAGATAAAGTCTAGATGGGTTAGGTTTATTTACTTTATTTACACTCAAGATACGACGTACAGGGTTAGGTCACGTTAGGTTAGGTGGGTCACCGGACAGCAGTGTGATCTAAAATCTCTAACTCCTGAGAAAGTAGCACCATTACCTTCCCTGCCTGCTAGCCGGACACAGATGCTAACATGCAGACGACATCAAACCTCGCAAGGTGATTGGCTGATTGGCCTCAACTGCCAAGGCAGTCGCCATTTTGGTCCATTCAAGTCTTCGACTTTCAAAGGGTCGTTCTGAACTAGTCGCGCCAATATCGCAATGCACCATCATTGTACTGGAAGCGTTCTTCGCCAATACAAGTGTCTTTGGCACTGTCTGAAAGCAGCCCATCGATCGAGCTAATCTCCCTGAATCTCTTACAATAAGATTGTTTTCCTCGCGTATTTAAAGACAGGAAACTTATTTTTCTATGCTGCCAAGCACTTACTCCGCATGTGGTGGCAGTACGAACACGTACGCTCGTTTCACCAGTGTCAGGTAGCAAAATCTCGGTATAAACGAAAGGTCTTTATAAAGCCTCCAGTCACCGGAAATTTGGATCCGCTTCACCAAGAATCGAGGGGTCTAGGAGAAACTGCTCATTCCACGAACCAAAATGGCGACCGTACGGGGAGCTTGGTGCTACTTTCCCAGGATCCAACGACGTTAAATGGCCCGACTGGAACCCCTCGGAACGCGAGGTCACCTGCGAAGTCGGGGAGCGTTGATGTCTCCCGTGTCCTTGAAGAAGAGGTAGGCTTGACGGCCACCAGGTTGGGTGCGTAGCTCCACACGTCCTCCCGGTCGTCGATGATGCACACCATCGAGTCCCCGCATGGGAACAGCGCCCTGCACGTGTTCGGCATCCGCAGGTGAGGGGTCCCGGACCAACACGAAGGACGACGGAAGGATGAGCGGACAAGGGGAAACCATTCAAGTTGGGAGACAGCGCACCTTAAAGGGATGCTGAACCGAAATTTGGAGCCCACAAAACAAAACTGAAGCGATAGATGGGATGCTGCAAAACACAAAAACATCGCTCATACAGCGATTATCTCCCATGGCTGGCTATATTTTTGGAAAAGAAGCGCGATTCAACACAACCGACAAGGCCGACGAGACACGTCGCATCACGATTCTCATTCCCTCTCTTCGCTTCGTCCCCTTGAGCTGGTGAAGCGAAACGAGGCAAGAGAAGCGAGGCAGCTTTCCCTCATTCTCAAGTGTTCCAGGAGGCCAGTGACATCATAGTCCTCACTTGATCGCGCCCTTCTTGTCCGAAAATACGGCCATCCGTTTGAGATATCGATGTATGAGCTCTGTTTTGGAGTTTGTAGCATCTAGTTTAACGCTTCTGCGGCCTTATTTTGCAAAATCCAAATTTCAGTTCAGCATCTTTTAAGGTACCTGGTCGGTGCTTTTAGTTTCGATGTATAAACATTTTTTTACGATGAACCAAAGATTAAGCCTTCGCTCCGTAGGAAGTACAGTGTTTACCGGCAATTCCCGAACTCTAAAGCCTTAAAGCTATGGTGGTGACTGTATGTGCCAGTTTTAGCTGCCAGGGTTGCGATGCCTGGCAAAGATACCACTCATTGCCTCCTCAAGAAAAAAAGTTGGTTTTATGCCTAGTTTGTATGCAGTGAGAAACAGTTCTTGCAAAATATGGTTGGCAGAGAAAAAACAATGCATCTGTACTGTTTCTGCACTCAAGTGAGCAGCCAAAATGGCTACCCACCAGAGGAACAAAAAAGCAATGGCCCCAAAATGGTTGCCTGCCCCTCCCACCCCAGAAATAAACATGTTCGAAAAGTCTTGGTAAAATTAGCGCAAAGACAAGGGAGGAAGAACGTAAAAACAAACTGGGGTGTGTGTATGTTTATACAGCCTAGAACTTGGTCTGCCTCAACAAGCGACAAGTCTCCCAGCCGTAGATGAGAAATTTAGCCAGTGCGGTACAACGGCTAGCCTGGGGTCTTTAACGTGCATCATGCAGTAGTGATGCACAACCACACGCCGATACGGTGCCCATCCAGATCGAAACGGGCAGGGTAAGGATTGAACCCAGGATCCTGGGTTCTGCAGCGCGAGCTTTCGCTACACGTGCTCCGAGCTGGTGTGCTCTAGACCACCAGGCCACCGATCCCCCGGAGGAAGAACATAGAGACAGCACAAAGCGCTACTTACAATTGTTGTTTAATACTGTGAAAGAAACACGAAGAAGTTCTCACATTTAAATGAGAAAAACATACGAATAAAAGCATGGTCACTGGGAAAAGTGTTCGCCATTCAAATCATGAATACAAGCTTTCCTGATGTCTAGAAGGTCACTGTCGTTTTGGATAGTGGTGCCAAACCATCAAGCTTAGTTAGACCTTAACCCTTTTAATGCGAATAGATTCTTGGATACTTCAGCGGACTATTTCGTACCTACTGTATCCTATCTAATCTATCTATCTATCTATCTGTATATATCTATCTGGCTATCTAACCTCTTACGCGCGGGTCGATAAATACATAAAGCACCGGCGCCGTGCGCATTCGAACCGTCGACCCTTCGATCAGCAGGCCGCACGCCCTAACCACAGAGCTGATGGGAGCTACGCGCATTGCAAGGCCAATCTAACCACCTGTTTATATCTTTACCATCTGACCACATTCTCATGCGTCGAGGGTATCCGCTTCATGAGAGGCTTAGCACTGCTCCCATGGCTCACCTGTCGCCCGCGCTCGGGAGCAGGGTAGATGCCACGGCACGTGCTCACGCTCACGAGGGCGGAATGGAGCCCCGTGCATGGAACGCCAGCATCTGGCTAGACTGTGACAGCGCTGCTGAAGTGCGTCCTAGGGTAACGAATGGATATAACAACCGATTAGACGTACCGTTGGTTGAGACTAGCTGAGACGCCAGAAAGTCTGGTCGTGTACCATCTTGAGCTGTTTGTGTAGAATGGCGCGTGCTTTGCTGCGCCTTCCCAAGTGACAGCTAAACGCACGTGCTGGGCGTTGGAGATAGAGCGCAGGGCTCGTGAAAGTGTCAACAAACTTAGAATACGTCTTAAGAGTGGGCTGGCGCATCTAGAGGTGTGCCGGCCACTCTGATCATGAACGCATAACTTTCCTGCACCGTCTAGATGCTATTCGTCGTTAACGTAGATAATCATGTCAACCATAAGGATGGGTTCTGACCTTGACCTTTTTTCTTCCCAGTTTTTTTTTTTTTTTTCGTCTTTCTTTTTTTATTGTTATTTCTCTTCCTTTCCCCCTCCTTCTTTTTCTGACAATTTCTCCTGTTTTTATGTGTTTTTCTCCTTTAAATGTCAGCCCTTCCTCTTTGTCTTCCTCACAGTATTAAACGCCAGTTGTAAATAGCGCTCTATCCTGTCTCTATGTTGTTCCTCCCTTCTCTTTGCGCTAATTTTAGCAAGATATATAGCGAACTAGCCCACCGGATGATATTAATAAAGCTCAAAATGGCTGCCCACCTGAGGTTGCCCGTCTTGGAACAGGGGTTGAAGCACTCGTCCCGGGACAGGATGCGGTGCGAGAAGAAGCGCCCCTCTGGGTCCAGCAGTGACGCAATGGCATGCGCGTACGGACGCGCCCCAAACGTGCAGATGTGCAGCTCGTACAGTTCCGACACCTGCAAGGCACAGCGTCCTCGGGCGTCCAAGCACAGTAGCACTCCATTGGAGCTTTCGCGTCCACTCTTGGACCACCCCTCTCGATGAGAAAAGATCTAAGGTTGTGACGTGGCAGTAAATCTATGCAACCAAATTGTTCTACGAAAAAGTGTGATGAAAATTTATGGTGAATCACTAGACATTGTGTTGCATACGTGAAACATTCCAGCATCACAAACATTTAGCGATCGAGTCTCCAGTTGCCAGGCAGCTATGTTCACGGTGCTCGATAGTTGTTCCAACAATAAAGCAATACTATTGCTAACAGGGCTGATAAACCTGGTGATCTTCCAGAGCTTTCCATACTCTCGATCTCCTCTCCCTCCGTGCGTACAGGTGGTTGAGCTCCTCCTCCCCTACCCCTCTGGTCACACGAGCCCCATAACCAACTGGCGTCGAGCACCTCGCTCCTCCTCTCCCACCCGTCGACCAATCAGTGTCGAGCCTCGCAGCCACGCTTTTATCTGGGCTTCACTTTTGGACGTCACAAAATGCCAAATGCCCAGCCGAAGGACGTTTCGCGTTAAAATGTGAATTGGATCTGCTATGTCGTAATTGCCTGCAAATATACGTAGAGGTGTGGTGCCTGGAACGTGTCTTTGACTGGTGCGTTTAGAGTCCGAAGCCCCCACGGATCAAAAGCGAACCAAAGTGGCAACGAACGACGTAGCGAGGGCCAGCGCATCGTGCATTCGGATGTCGCGGTCCCGGTGGTTGGTAGTAGAACAAAAGCGAGAGCGAACGCTGTGAGTGTCGCTGTCGTCGCAACGTCCCAACCCTGGCTGTCATAGCCTCCGTGAACTGTCAAGCTGGAGAACGACCAGCAGCAGAACAGGTGTCTGTCACGTCAACCATCGCTGCTGTGATGTCGCCGGTACTGCACTTCTACGACATCATCGGGAAGGAATCGAGGGACCACATTTAAGGGCACTCCAGGCACTGCGGTAGACGTACTGCGGTGCACGCGCATCAATGTGTGCCAACCCATTCGCAATAGACCAGGTCCGAGCATTTCCCATTTTCGTCACATGCCCGTAACCTCACCGTTTGTTGACCAGTTTAAAAAACGAAGCATCAATCAGTTCGGCTAGTCAAACTGCATCTGGCAAACCAAGAACTATTTTATATGTCTCTTGCCTAACAAAGTTCTTGTGACACTGACACAGACGAGAAAGGGGCAATCAGCTGCATTCAAAAGGCGTAGGCGGCTTCCAAGACCTCTACAGCCTCTGCCATAGAGCGGCACAGCCACAATGACATGCTTGCGAATTCAAGGGTGGTCTATAAAGGGCCGCTCCTAGCCCGGCTTCTTTTTGAAGTGCTTCGGCTTTCCTATAAGCTACAGTTACAGCTACTTGAGCTGAAATGCATTTAGGTCAACGAGATACGATGAAGCTTGACATCGCTTGCATCAAGCTTCACTGCCCCTCACCGCTGTGCTAGAAGCGGCGGCTGATGCAGTCTGGGTTAGCTCGACAAGTGTGGAGAGTTTGCGCACTTTAATATGCGAAGGCAATTCTTTCTGCAGTCCCCCCCCCCCCAGGAAAATTCGGATTTGTAATGCAAAAAGAATGTGCATGGGTGGGAGAGTGGTAAGGGGATAAATTGAGAAGAACAAAATTCTGAATATCGCCCGATAAGAATTGAACTGAGGACCCTCGGATTGAGAGCCTGACAAGGAACCACTGTGCTGAGAAGGGGCTTGTGAAGTGACGATTAATAAAAATATAACATTTCTCTCGCCAACCCACACTGCGAAATGTGCAAGTAGCCTGAGCAGCTAGCTTCGAGCTTTGCTGCAACTGCACAAGGGCTTGTGCGACCGAGTCACAATGCGAGGCGCTTCGGGCACACTTTTGAAAGCAGTCTACAATGTAAGTCTCGCTTCTTCAGGAAACCACGTGAACTGAACAACTTTCTTCGACACAAATCATGCCGGTGCAAAGTGAAAATTACCGGGTCAAAGCAAAACGGGGTGGGAGGTGGCCCGTTTTCGGGCACAGCGCGCGGCAAAAGAGGCCGAAAGGGATGGGGCACCTGGTCGAGGAAGTGGCGCGTTCCCGGCCGAACCCTCGTGTGGTACCAGGGGGAGTGGGGTCCGTAGAGCTGAAAGTGGTGCACCCCTGCAACACACAGAGTTCGCACAATGAATCCACGTATTTTGGCCACCTCAAAACGACGGAGCTTAGGGGTCGGCGTTGCCGGTATCAGTGGGCACGGGTTGCCGCCGTCGCTTTGATGAACAGAAAGGGGCGGCAAATTACGACTCGTGACGTCGTTACTCGGTCATTTTAAATGCGCGGCATTTATACGGCCAGCCCTAGCGGTTTTGCGTCTGAGCCCGGGGCTTCGATAGAGCATGCAACGCTGAGCGCGCGGTATGGATGTTACGGCGTCTGGAACGCGCATCTGACTGGAGCATTTTGCGCTCCCCCATACATCGAAAGTGGCCACAAATGAGCTCGCAGGAGTGTCACGCTGCCTAATGTCGCCGTCCCGGCGGTCAGCGCTACGAGTCCCAGCGAACGAGAGCATTCGGGGTGAAATCGAGGAACCACTCTTTGGGACATGGCGAACGGACCGGTCGAAGGTGCGTTACCGGCACTTTGCTAATGGCATGGACTTTTATTAGAGCGGGGACTCTCCTCGATGCGCACTCGCTAGCAGTGAAGTGCACTAGACGTACTACGAGAGCTAACGCTGCAGGCTTTGCATACCACCCAAGGTAGTACGGGAGCGAAAACGGCGGGCGTAGCGGGGTGGAGAGGGAGAGCGAGAGACGAGGGGCCCAGCAACGGCGGGGAGCCGGTCGCCATTCGCGATAGTCGACCGGTGGTTCGGTGGCCGGTTCGAGGAAGTCCAGCCGGTGCAGTGTGCGCAACAGACTGTGGTTTCGGGAAGACGTGAGCGGGTGTTCTAAACGCTACGCATTTATAGTGCCGCCAAAAAACGCCAAAGACACGGCCAATCTTTTAGGTTTGGCGACTCCGTAGCGAGCGATTTCGTAGCACCTTGGCCTTTCTTACCCGAAACGTTACTATAGAAATTGCCGTTTATCTCGCGTAGCTCAAAGATAACTTCTTGCAGCACTTTGTACGGGGCGCGTCATTCTAATTGTTTGCGCGGGCCTAATCCAACCTGTGTCTTCGGAAATGTCCAGATCGGTAGGAGCACTCTCGACGGCGACATTATCGTTCTCGCATATTTTTACCCCCAAAAATTACAACTGCGGGGAAACATCAACACAAAAATGAGCACCTATCAAAAACATAAAAAATGTGGGCGGCCGAGAGTGGCAAAGTCCGACAAATCGAAAGCCACTAATGGATAAGTGCATGACGCTTGCCAGAGGACGGAGGTACGCTGGTTGTTCGCGACTCATCGGGAGGCGTCTCGCACCACCCGGTGACGTTGCTCGGCACGACGGCTGCCCGTGCCGCCGCATGTCGCGCTCCGTCATCACTAGATTACCTCAGTTGTGGCACTCCCAAAGGGTACGCCCCAACTGAGGGGGCGCCCTCCTCCCCCAGCCTGCCTACTGTCGTTTGAAGCGCCATCTCGGGTTTCGTTTCAAAACTTTGTATTGTGCATAGAGTATGTTAAAGCGCCATCTAGACACCGTGCTTGAAACGTACGCATTTCACGGAATACACTGCACGTGTCACCGTTCGCAGAACGGTGACACGTGCAGTGTTCGTGTCACGTGTTCGACGTGTCACCGTTCGCAGAACGGTGACACGCTCGAACGATGGGAGCAGGTTGTGGGGTGAGAGGGGGCAGCGTCTATGGGCAGTTCCATAACTGAGTTGATCCAACAACGCTGGCCTCATCACACCGCTTTCATCGGTTATTTTCCCCAACCTAGTAAACTTTCTGAGAGTTTCTCCTAGATTTCCAGAAGCTCAGAATTCCCTGGCAACAGCCTGGTTGCGTGTACTATTGATGTGTGTTAAGTTTTCCCGGATATAGTTTTCCGAAACCAATGCATCTAGTTTTGTCAATGTTTCGCTCAGACTATCGTTTCGGTGGTCAAGGCGATTACTTCCTACATCATCTGCGCTGCACGTCTCTTTGTAACCCCTGCATAGGGAACCCGGCAGCACGAATAGTTCTGCAAATGTCCTCCGGATGTCCTACGGTCCCAACGATGCCCCGTGGACATTCGTAATTAGAGTCGCGTGTTTTCGGGGTTCATTCTTTTTTAGAATTGGAAAATGATTTTTCAAGGTTCATTTTCCCCCACAGGTTCAAGGTTTTTCTACGTCAATTTTCGGAGTCGGACAAAGAACGGTTGAAGGAAATGAAATGGGGCCCCAGAATTTCGCAACCTGCAGGAAACATGTGCGTGACTTGAAGACTTAAAAAAGCATCCCAGTACCAATAAGGGAGGAACACGAGGTACAGGGTGTGGTTCACACAGAAAGCAGCAGCCTCACGGACAGTTAGTCGAAGGCTGCGTTCCAAGCAAAAAGGTTTCCTCCTGTCAAGCTTCGGTTTTGTTATTCGAGGGAATTTTCAATTCAAGAAATTCTGGTTTGTTCCGATTTCGATAAAAACAGCTACGGGGGTTACTTTTCGAGGTTTATCGGTGTATGGGGTGCGGCCAGTATTTGAGGACACTTTTTGTGTGTCAAACTCCCAGACAATAACAACACCTGCCTCTCTTGGCACCAATTCAACAGGATGCGTAAGTTATTTATCTAGTATTAAAATCAAGAAGGCATCACCTAGGAAAGGGAAAGGCACGCAGTGCTTCATGGCATTATCGTGGAACACGGAACATTAAAGGGGCACTAAAGCAGTTTCGGAGATCTTCTATTTAAGGTCGTAGCTCAATGTACAGGCTCAAAGCATTCCAAAAAAACCCAAGATTATGTTAATATGTGTCCAATTTCTCTCTTCAAAATGGGATACATGGTTGCGACATGCCAGTCTTTTTGCGGCGCACAAACCAGAGGTCCGTGTCGGATGTGCGACGACCGATCAGCTGTCGGATGTGCGACGATTAATCACGAGCAATTGCTTCCCGCACGCGGATTGTTCACATTCGAAAATCCGACCACCGCTGGTCGGCCCCTCGCCGCGCAGGAAGCAATTTCTTGTGACTGGTTGTCACACGCCCAACAGCACCCTCTGCTTTCAGCGCCGAATCGCAGAAAAACAGGCATGTCGTGATCTTTAATCCCGTTTTTAATAGGGAAATGGGACGCGTATCAATGTAATCTCAGATTTTTTAGGAGGCTTCAGGCTCAAAGACTGAGAGCTATGACCGTGAACAGACAATCTCAGAAACCACTTCGGTGCCCCTTCAATCCACCTATGCTGTCCGGGAGGTGATCAGTCCCCGTTGGCCGTCTTTGGGCGCGTAGATTCACCTGCATGTCTGCCGGCACGTTGTCGCTGGTGGTGTGCACCAGCGTCTGGTCCAGGTCCACAAGCAGCACCAGCTTGCGCGAGCGCCGCAGTCGCTCCTCGTCCGCCTTGCCCAGCTGCCGGGCTTGCTGCGCAGAGAAGCGTGCGTCGGCACCTGCCTGGCACCGCGCGAAAAATGGTCCCGCCGGCGTCCACCGAATTTGCTGCCCCGATTCTTAGGCTGCCTCGGCGAGGCAGAACGCCGGCCTACGGATCCCCGGGAGGTGGGTTGGAATCTGAGCCGAGGTGCTCGCAATCCGGCAGAGGCTTATTGCGGAGAAGGCGGCGGTCCGCCGTGTGACCGAGATTTCGGTCGCGCATCAAAAGGTACCTGGATGGTCGAAGTTAATCTTTGGTCCTTCGCTTGCGGCACGCCGGGTGCCCTTCGTTGGTTTGGAACATAAAACCCCAAATTTGATTAGATTTGCATCTATGCCTACTGGATTCTCGTTCGTCGATGCAATAAAGCCCAGCCTCCAGCAAAAGCGGGGCTTTCTGCGGGAGGTTGCGCAAAAATGAAGCGGAGCATTTGGTCCACTAATACCACCTAAAAGACAAGGCCTTTCCTCCTCTAATGTCATCACTAGTGAACTCACCCAGTGCCATCCATCTCACATCGGTGTCGCCTCGAGCGTATCTTGCAGCATCTCGCGAGGAGCGCAGTGCCAGCACGTGATGACGCTGAGGCCGTGCTCCAAATGTACTCTATCTCTCTCCATAGTAAAGGCTTTGCATCTCGATGTTCGAAAACTACTTGCATTCAGTGTTTGCTCCGCCCGCGACCCGTGGGAGTAATTCGGATCTAGTATTTGAGCGAGATTCGGCAAGCAGCCCAAGACGTCTGTATCAGCTGCTTCGCCGTGTCCGTTCGTCATGCATAGGCCCGTTTGCCACTTGGGGAGGGTCCAACATCTACTTACGATGACGCAATGTGCGGGCCTCTTGTTTTCTAGGCGTTATAGGCCCACAACACCTGCAGCTCCACGGGGAAAGCTAATGAGGTCGGCTTTCTTCGTGGAGCTACGAGCTCGTCGGGCCAATCGTACGCTTATCTTTCGCCGCACGATCACGCTTCCACCCATGCGCAAAGAGCAGGGTTAGGCGACGAATGGAAGGCGGTTGATTGGTCTAGCCAGCGCGTGGCTCCCACCACACTGTCAGCTTAGGGGTGAATGGATTTGGCAGCTAACGGTATGTCTGCTAGGCTCAAGGTACCTAAGACTGTGAGGTCTACGCTTAACTTTTTTGTCAAGGACACGGCAAAGTCTGAAACAATGCATCGTCTGCTAAACTATGCCAATGAAGTTAGGAACACAATACGGCTCGGATTGACTGCGAAAAGGCCCGAGGACAATCCACTCACCTCTTGGGAGACCCGTAGCTCTGGCACGTTGTGGATCATGCTGACCGAAGCAGGTGTCAGATCCCCGAGTCTGAAAGACAAGAAGGCCAGAGATGGAATAGTCTGCAGACACCCTGGCTCCCTAGAGTCTCCCTTCTGGCGATTTCAGGAGACGCCTCAAATGCTCGTGCCTCTTCTGCCCAAATGAAAGCAACAAATACGTAGGCTCCTGCCAAGCTCTAGCAAACATTGAATATGTTCACAGGCATCACATTGTCGCGTCACGCCACAACAATGCACGTCACACGACATCATAAACTTTCCCGCTAAATTTAGTGGAGTGCCACTCGACACCGACATGCCACGTGACACGACGTGGTAAGCTTTCCCGCTAAATTTAGGAGAAAAGAATGTCTGTCATGTCTGTCCCTTACAATGCACCTCCCTTCAGAATTACCCTCCAAGCCAAAAGACATATTATATGTTAAAAAGATGAATGAATGCCTTCAGCAGCCAAGCAGCGGTGGGGTCTTATGTTGGCTAGGGTTGCTAGAAAGAGCGGCACACATTCTTGCGAGGCCTCAGGCACGTCACTGAAGTCACTCATCAGTGGCCTAGTTTCTTCCCCGAAATCTAACCGACCCTATATTACACACATGCATTTTGACCCCCCTCCCCCTCACCCCCTTGCACCTCAGCCCTTCGCCACCCTTCCCCGACCCCGAAAAAATTCCTGGCTACAGCCCCACCACTCACCTCAGCTATATCAGCACTACATAGGATGGCTACAGTGATTCTTATCCTGTAAAGCAAGCCAGAAAAATCGGTGCCTGCACATAGACAGCTCAAACTTTCACCAAATGTGCATTGCGGTGGTCGGTTTTTGACTTCTGAAATTTCGAGGCGTAGTTTCCTTCGTGTAAAAACGGAGACCAACAAACTTACCAGAGTCAACGGTGGATGTGTTTGCAGATGCCCGAGTTAGTGATGTATGCATGTGCTTCTGCAAAGCATTCTCTTTAAATCGAATATAGCTATCAAATAAACACACCAATAATAAAAAAAAATGAGCCCATAAGAAAAAAGAAACTGAAAAAAATAACCGACGGTTCCTGATCATTGTATGTGATAATGTGATGAATGTAACTTGTGGCGCCATGACCCGATAGGTGCAGCGAGCAGGCGACGCACTCTGTTGTCTGCTAGTTGCACCTATCAAGAGATGGTGCCACAAGTTACATTCATATCTAGCTCAATCATCTGTGAACATGTCCACCAATGACTTCAGAAGGTTTGCTGGTCTCATTTTTTGCACGAAGAAAACCACACCTCAAAATTTCTTGAGGCTAAAACCGACCGTTTCAATATACATTCAATGAAAGTTTGAACTTTTTATGTGCAGGCACCGATTTTTCCAGCTCGTTTTGAAGTGGAAAAAGTACAGTTTTGAACTGGACTGAATTAACAATTGACTAGTGCTGCTACGTATGTGCGAACCGTCCTTTATAAAGCCAAAGTTTGAAAAATATTTTACGGTCCCTTCGAGTGCTTCCGCCCGCTGTGAACGGCACCGTGCGACAGGAAAAAGCAAGCAGAGTGAGATCCCTCGTCCCAGCTCACTGCCTAAGGTCAGCTCCGCACTCGGCGCAGAGGTCCTTCATGACCACCGGGTGGCTGCACTGGGACAGCTCCAGAAGGACGTCCCTGCAAAGGGAGGGAAACGTGTCAGGTAGGTGGAGCCTCCCTGGGACAAGCGGTAAAGGGCAACTCTGGTCAATTCCAAAAATTCTGGGATTACAGGTGATTATAATGTCAAAACTACTAATAAACAGTTCTATGTCATTCGTTTTCCGAAAAATCAAATAATTTTCTTGCAATCCTCGTTTAAACGAACATCCCAAAGCGAAACCGAAACCTTGCTTGCAGCAGGCAACATTGGTCCTGCCCGTCAAGTACTGGACATCACGTGGTACAGAGAGCGTCGGCTATGTAACGAAAGTGGCGGACGGTGCCCCACACTCTTTATTTTCTTTCTCGCCCTCGCGCTCTGCACCTCGAAAAGTAAGAAAGAAACAAACAAATTTTCCAGTTAAATATAGTTAAACAACTTTATTTGTGCAAGCTCAATATTTAGCGAAAGGTGGATTTCAGGAATATTATGCGATTTAGGATATGCAGAGTGCTTATTACCACAAGCTATTATATTTGTGTAATAAATTTTGTAGCGTAAGCTACACTGGCCGAGGTTGGGCAGTTTCGCGTGGCTCCTGGAGAGCCGTGCTGTGCATGCGCGAGGAGCAGTGACGGAACGGGCAGGACTGGTATGGCGCCTAGGTCAGTCCCCGATGCATGCGCCGCGCGCATGCACCCGCTAGAGATTATGGCTCGCGCTGTCCGGTTGTTCTGGGCGGCAGCTTGGTTGCTTGATACATAACAACACGGAGCACAGCTGGCCAAACCAACGACGGGCATCTGGCACGCCCCAGCGGAGGATTAAGGATTAATTTGGACCACCTGGGGATCCTTTGACGTGCAACCGAAAGCTCGGTTACAAGGCGCCTCCTCCGCAATAAGAAGAGCGGAGAAGCTTAACTCACCGGATCCCAAAGTAGTCACATAATGCGTATACCGTGTGTGTGTCATTGAAGCAGCAGTAAGCATGATAATCAAGCTAATCGTAGACAACCAGGAAAGCCAAGAATAACCAGCTGAACCTAAGCTTACGCTTACGTATATCCTGGCATAGCCGAGCTAAGCCACTGCAATTTTTTTACAATATTTTCTAAGTCACGAAATTTACAAAAATGAGGTCCTCATGAAAATCAAGTCGTTTACAATATCTTTTTCTTAGAAGGGACTTCATTTTATTTTTCCGCATGTTCGGAGTGAATAAATGATGTAAAGACGCCACAGCATTCTGCGCTCGAGCCTTCCAGTTGCATTCATTTCTCCTTGAATGCACAGCAACCGGGAAAAATTATGCTTCTTCGAGTGACAAATAATTATAATACATTTGCAGAAAGATGCGCATGTTTTGAGCAAGATACTTTACAAAACGAATGCAAAACAAGAATACAAAAGAACAAAAAACCGGAAGCATGCAGGGATTCACCGATAGAGAGCGGCGGAGAATTTGTTTACAAACACTCGTGAACAGCGGCAACGTGGGCAGATCATTGCCGGCAACTAGTCAATTTAACGATGGTTTCACCATTACAGCCTGTAGCTGTGACCTTTCCAACAACTGCTTTCGATAATTATGTAATAGGAAAGCATTCATAAACATATATGTCGGCTGCGCATAGGCACGATTACAATTAAATAGCATCGGTCAGGCCTTATTGGGTAAATATTTGGAAAACACAAAACATGCTGCTTGTTACAAATTATGGTCCCCTCTTCTACGTTGTGCCACTATTCCTGCAATGTGAAAGAGGTGCCAGGCAAAGGAGCAAACAACGAACAAGTCGGCTGGCTGTTGACGAAGAAGCTCGCACCGTTGTCGTCGCTATGTTCTCTCGATGCGTCGGGCCTTAGAGACACTCAGAGTCGCCGGTTCTAGTGCACATTACTGGGCTGACAATCATTACGTATGCCTCTTCATTAACAAATAGTTAAGGTTGCCCTCGAAGGTAACTGTGTTTGGGTATGTTTAGACACAAAGAGGTACCTAGCATAGCATGGTAGATGAAAAATATAGTCTGTGCAGAGCAACTGCTAGCCTGGCGTCCTTAACATGCACCACACAGTAGTGATACGCAAATACGGTTGCCACCTTTCCCCGAAAAAAAAAACCGGCCCTTCAACAAGGGGGGGGGGGGGGGGGGCAGTTAAGAGACGCTCAGCTCCGAGAGACGCTCAGCTCTTCCTAGACATCGTCGCGCGTTTCTCTGGTCTTGGCACTTAAACAATTACATGGAGAGCAAAGAGGGAGGGGAAAAACGACGAGGATCTAAAGTAACAACAACAATATTACACCATGTGTAGTTGAAGGGGAAAGCGCATACGCCACCCATCACAGTGGACGGATGGAGCGCCGTGGCGTTTCCTTGTCAAGATGCCGACAATCAATAAGAAGACCAAAATCTCCCTTCTGGGAGATTTTGAGTCGTCGAGTTTCCCGCCGGCGTCTTGCTTGTTCTCGCTTTCCCTATTTTTCCGGCTTTCCAGCTTTCCGCCGCGCCCTCGGTGGTCGTTTTGTTTTGTGTTGACCGTACCCCTCTTCCCCCCCCCCCCTTTCCCCGTCTCATGGGGTTCTCCTGCCGCACTTCGCCCGTGTACTTTCTCTAATCACGTGTCCTGACGGTGTTTGTGTAATTTTAGACTTCTTTTTTTTCGTCGACAAATATCTATTGTCGTAGTTGTTGAATTGTCACTTAAAAAAATGCCAAAAAATAAGCTAAAAGCAATCGCGCTTCGATGGCTGTCAAAAAACCGGCCAATGACGGCCGGTCTTACTTACGGACCGGCAACCGGCCTGCTGTCTAAAAACCGGCCGGGCCGGTCAAGTGCGGGCAGATGGCAACCCTATACGCGAACGCCAGCCGTCACGGTGCTCATTCAGACCTATCTTTGGCCCTTCTGACGATAGCTCTGTGTGCGTTCGTCGATTGGTTCGGAAGCTTGTATCAGCAGCGTGCACTCGCCTGCATTCGACAGGCCTACCCTACATTTGGCAAGTATAGTCAGTTACAGGTTAAGAAAAGTTTTCAAGGGAAAGGAAGCCTGGGGAGGAAGAAGCAGATGGAACTTTGGAGAGGAGGGGGTTTCTTCCTTTCCTCTCCAGCATTCCGTTTGCTTCCTCCTCCCCAACCCTCATTTCCCTCGAAAATTTTTCTTAACCTGTAACTGACTACAGATAACACTAGGGATCGCACTCTTGTGGCACTTCAGAACTGGGTCGGACATTTGCGTTTGTCTGCGATGACTGCACGACGACTCCTCGCGTTCCACTAGGGACGTGCTGCGCGTACCTCGATCGCCATAGCAACCATCTCGTCGCAAGCAGCCACAATCGGTCTCACACAGAGACGCAGGTGCCTGAACCAGCCTTTAGTTTTGTCGGAAGCGAACGCGGAGACTACAAGCGAATCTGAACTGTCCCGCTCTTCGCGCACCCCGCCACGACCATCGGGCCAACGACGGCTCGTTCGAACCAAGCAACGCAGGTTCTTTGGGTCACGCTAGCAGGCGTTTTGAACGCCGTGCGTCGCTGAAGAGACGGGGTACGGCAGCGCGGGAGCGTGGACATACCCGGGCTGCACGACGCAGCCTTCCTTGGCGATGAGCGTTCGCACAGTCCCGTCGTGGACGGACTTGAGCTTGCACGGGGTTGCGTTCAGGCCTCCGTTGAGCCGGCGGTACATGAGCAGACCCGTGCCGTGGGAGATCCGACTGCCTGATCGGATCTTCCATTGGAGGATCTCGATGGGCACCTGGCCGCTGTGCAACACCTGCCCGCTCCAGGGAGCAGCCATCTTTCTTTTCGAAGGGACCGCGAACTGGGAGCGGCTCGCGTTGGCTCTAGCCACGACTCTTTGGCTAATCCAGCGTCAAATGCTTAGTTTCGATTTCAAGTAGTCATTCGAAAGAACAATCATACGCAAAATTTGAGACTAACAAAGCACAAAAGAAGATTAATAAAAAAGAAAAACACAGTTGTGACAATATTGATCCCTGAAAAAGGGGAACAAAGGTCAAACACAAATCTCTAGACAGCTAGGTGACTGGTGTGCGACCGAAAAATCCGTCTGGTCCTGGTATCGAACCAGGGTCCTCTCAATTTCCAGTGGAGCGCTCTACCAACTGAGCTAACCAGGATTATCATTATAGTTATTACTGTCCAGCTCGCTTGCACCTTTGCATTATAATCATGTTTTAAAATGCAGGCCGTGTTAGACTGGTGGCAGCTGATAAAACCCGTTGCTCTACTGAACTCCTGGTTAGCTCAGTTGGTAGAGTGCTCCACTGGAAATGGAGGTTTCTGGTTCCGATACCAGGACCAGGCAGATTTTTTCGGTCGCGCACCAGTCACCTAGCTGTGCTTGGAGATTTGTGTTTGTTCCCCTTCTACAGGGCTTTATAGTGTCATCCTTGTCCAGCTCACCTGTACCTTTGCATTAATTGTATTCTAAACAACACAGTCGTTACGTCTTTAACATGAAGCGTTTATTGAATGCAGTTTCATCTAGCTGCTCAACACTTTCTTTTTTTTTAAACGCACTCTGTGTCGCATTTTAAAACAAAATAGCTTATCTTTTTGTACCGTATTAGTACCTACGAACAGAATGGTCGCAAGATTTGTTGACACTGAGCACTCTTTTATACTTTTAGTGAACTGAATTTTGGGCTGGGATAAGTGCTTTTAGATTGGGATTTTACTACTTGCACATCCTTTAGTGGGCCAACAGATAACTAGTCTACGAGGGATAAAAGCGAAAAGCGTGTTTATCGCTACAAAAATTTAAAAATATAGCGAACTATTACTTACATCTTTTTCTTCGAAAGCACGTCAGCCGAACCTGGCTCATGCATAGGACACAAACACTGCATCACTCGGACGCGTGCACTCGTAAACCACCAATCAGTTGACGAATATTTCGAGTCGTCTTCATGGGCATTTAGTGCCGTGACGGCACTTATCATCACTTGCAAATGACAAGTTAAACACAAACAAAGTTGACAATCCGACGTCACTTATTATACGTCGCGATGAAAGCAAAATGAATCAAGACTGACCGGTCCCCGACGTCTGCTGTGGCTGGCAGTTTGCTCCCGAAAAGAGTTTCTTCTTTTCTTCACCACCCCATTCGTAAGGAATTTTGAAAGTATCCGCAGAAACTGCCGGTACACTCCATTCACTGCCGACAGTGAAGCGAAAGCTACGTGCTTGGTGGACCAGTCAGTCATTGATTTTTTGCCACATGATCACGCCCCCGCCCATACGCGCAGAGAGCGGGATCAGGTCACGAAAGGCAGGCAGTTGATTGGATTAGTGAGCTCCCATCGAACTGTCAGAAAACATGGAGCGCTGGACGCAAGCTCGCTGGGCGGATTACTGTGCCCCTTGCAATTTGGGAGCAATCTCTCTGCGTGCCGCTTGCAGATCTGGAGCTGGCATTGCGTTTGCCGAGTGGCTTCGACGGATCTGCAGAAAGCGGAGGAGTGTGCCCATCGATCGGAAGCTAGCTAAGGAGCTGTCGAACAATGGCTCGCATGGGTGAAGCTCACTCTGTAGTCACTCACAACATTTCAGTTTCGAATTTTACGCTGCTGCAACAGCAATCGTGCAAATTTTGCCAGCAACAGGGGCGTAGCCAGGGGGGGGTACGTATGGGGCTTCAGCCCCTCCGAAATCCAGCTGACCCTATAATATACACATGCATTTTGACCTCCCCTCCACCTCTCCGCACCCCAAGTCAAAGACATCCCAGCCACCTCAGCACCCACCTAAAAAAATTCCTGGCTATGCCAGTGGTCAGCGATATTTGACGAAAGTTACGATGATGTTAGAATATGGTGTTTTTACAGTTCTTGCTGCAAGCTGTTCAAATGTCAGGGAAGCGGTACAAAGTGTACCTGAGGTTCCCACCAAGCAGCCGAAGTGGTGATCAGCACATATCATGCTACATACTTGGCGTGTATATGGCTACTCTGTGGGATGAAGATAAGTTGGCTTATGAGCTGGGACGAAGTTGCGAGTCCGGCTGCATCCTGCAGTTCTAATAAAAATGCCTTCGCCCAAGTTGGCTTTCCCGCTGATCCCAAGGCATTGTTGGGGAGAACAGCGGAATGATTATTAATGACCAATAAATTATTTATAAAGGGAATCTACGGTAGATCTGCAGCAAAGCGATTGGAACGCTAGCGAAAATAACTTAAAATTACAAAAAAAGCTCAAATTCATCCATCTCTCCAGTAAAGTAGTCAGTTGGGGTATATATATATATATGTATTTTTTTTTAACTCAGTCCAGAATTTAAAAGAAAAAGGGAACTTGCGTTAGCTATTTTAACCGTGGCCATGGCTGTCACTAGAAAAGAGGTGAAATCGGTTAATTAAACAGAGTGCTGGGAAGTACTTTTGAGTACATTGTACCTGAAGTATCATTTCAAGTAGGTTTACAAAATTTGCACTTTACTTGAAGCACACTCCCGGAGTATGTACTTGTAGTTTACTTAAAGCTGAGTAATGCGGTTTCTTGGGCGAGTTGGTACCTAAACTTTGAGAACATGATAGCGCTTCAAGACAGGGACGAAAGTAAGAATGAGACAACACAATGCACTAACTTTAACTGTTTCATCCTCAGAAAAGCAAGGGAATACTAAATACTCTGCATCATCGCGCCATTCAACAAATCCCATGCCACGCCAATGCTCTCAAGAACTGCGTCTTCTTGTCACGTGTTGTCTCGCTCTTCCTCTCGTCCCTGTCTTGAAACTCTATCATGTTCTCAAAGTTACTTAAAGCATTCTTTTCTGGTACTTTCCGAGGAAAGTACAACTCCCGACTTCAAAGTACATTCCCCAAATTTAACCTTGTTAAGTTTGTGTCACGAAATGATGCTTTGTCAACTCTGAAGAAATACTGGAAGGGATATTCTACTCTCACCAGAAACGTGCGCAAACGACGCATTGCTCCTTTGCACTGAGGGCGGCTTTCCCGCAGCATTTCGAACTCTTTCTACTTCTCCCTCGGTCACGCAAGCGAGGATGTTAAAATATTAAGAAAAGACACTCCTCCATGAGAGGATTGCTTGCAGAAGCCAGGGGCTGACGTCACAATGCTCTCTCCTAGTATGTTTAAGCCCCTTGGGTACAAGCCAGTGCAAGCACCGCATAATTCAGAAGTCTGAGGGACTTCTGAATTTGGCATCATTTTCCAAGATCACTACTTTGGCAACTCAATGACTTCCATATTCGCCGCCATTTCCATAGATAAGTGACGCACCACCGATTACCCTTGGGGCAATGCAAACCAGTCAAAAAAAGGAACTGTATAGGGGAATGAAAGGGCATACTGAAACATTGCATTAAACAGTACTTGTACTTTGAAAGCACACTGTATTTATAGTAATTTACTTCAAGCACATTGTGCCTGGAGTACTTACTACTTTACTCGAAGTACATAACCTCTTTACTTTGTACTTTACTTCAAGTACTTTTTAGATGTACTTACCAAACAGTGATTAAATAGCTAATTACCTAAAATGTTTCAATTAATTTATAATTTTCATTTTTGGGAGCTAATTTATAAGGAAAAGTGACGCTCGACTGCAATACGATCTAGCCAAGCCGTGAATTTGATTAACAAGTTTGTAGTGGGCATTATGGGGCAAGAAATGTCACGCGTGCACACGAAGTAGGCGAAAAGTGTCAGTGATGTCAATCTCTCCACCCCCATGCAAGCGAAGTCAGCTGCGATAGCGCCATTTTCTCCCGTTTAGTTTGTTTGAAGCCTCGAACAAGGGTGACATTTTTTACCTTGTAGTGTAAATCCACCCCAAATATTTTAATAAAAATTTTACAGCACGGTTGGGTGTACCATTTCTGAAAAATTTCGGCCTCCCAGGCCTACGCTGGGGCCTGTGCATGTTTGAATGCCGACTTATAGAGTTGTCTTCCGCCGGGCAGAAGGCCCGTTCCCAGTTTCCTTCTCTCCATTACCTCTCATACTCTTGTCTCCTCCTCTCCCCATGAGAGGGGGTCTCTGAACAACACTGCCTTGGCATCACCAGCTAAGGCCAACAGTGTACGAGTGATGCATCAGCGCTTGGCTTCGAGTAAAGTTTGAGCTGAACGTTGACGCAACCGCTGTGTCCAATCTGTGACCAGCGTTGGCCTTCGCTGATGACGACATCTCCAGCAGCACTACGGCTTTGTTATCTAGGAAGTGTTCCTCTGAACTCCCCTGCAGAAAGGGGGAGGATTTCCCTCTTTTTTGAATGGAAAGGAGGAATCGACTTTCCTCCTTTCTGACTGCTTGTCGGCCTTTAGGGACATGACACACAATTCAAACCGGAGAAGACAGGCGACAAGGGAGGCAAGGGACAAACACACACGTCTCAAACGCGGCTGAGGTTTTATTCACACGTTGTGCAAACAAAAACCTAAAGGGTTTTAGTTGCATTGAAAAGAAAATGAGGAAGAAGCTGGACAGAGTGGCATGTATTTTGTTTTTTCCGTGGATTTTCGCACAATTTGATGGCGATTGCGAATGCGGAGCGCAAATTTGTCCGCTTCTTGCTCAGGGGTTGCAATGATGCGAGTACGCCAAACTCTTATTGGCCGATCAAAAAAAAAAAATAGTGGTTAGACCTTGTGGCATCTAGCATTGAGGTCTACCCACTATCTTTTCAATCAAAGCCAATTGGAGCTCAGCGTCATCCTGACGTCACTGCAACTCCTGCGCAAAAAGTGTGCGACTTGCTCTCTGCATAGGTTCTGGGTAAAGGCTACAAGCCTACCCAGCTTCACCACAAGCTGAACAGGCTTGCGCCATTCTCAGAGGGAATTCAAGGTTGCTTGAAAAGTCACAAGGAAGCCCTCCCGTAAAATGCCAGGTTGGAGTTGTCGATCACATTCCAATGGCATGTGGGTTTTCCTACGTCGGACAAACAAAGTGCCGTTTGAATAGAAGATTACTCGAGCACAAGAGGGCTGTCAAGAATAATGCAACGAACTCAGATAATGCAAGGCACACAGAAGAGTGCAATAATTGTTTATCAGTCTGGGAGGACACTATTGTATTGAGTAAAAAAAAAATTGTACAAAAGAGTTAAAAAAACAATTAGAATTGGTTCAGTAAGAAATTGTTAGATAACCTTCAATCATACTGGATGTGGTGTTGCAAAGGCTTTTACTTTTGTAAGGGGAAAGGGGAAAAAAATATTGTATAAAACCCCGCTTTTCTTTTTATATAAGGCTTTGTTAGAGAAGTTTGAGTCACGTACCATTGAGTGTGTTATGAAGGGCAAGTGGTGAACGTGTGAAAACTCGGTGAAGGTCATGTGAGGTAAGTTATATGGGGTTGTACCATTGGCTGTGTTATGGAGGCATGGCGCTGGCTGCGTACACATGTGCAACTCGGTGGAGGTCGTGTGAGGGATGGCATATAAAACACAATGTGTGAATAAAATCTTTTCAACTGCGTTTGAGACATGTGTTTGTCCCTTGTCGTCTCTGGTTAGAATCATGCGTAATGTTAACCAGCTTGCCTATTAGTTAACCTTGTCTTCTAAGGACATGAGCCTTCAATGCCAAGAAATCCCTAAAAAATACATTTTTGGAAATGGCGACTTTGAAATGCCGCCGGCAACCCAAGACAACTGCAGCGGCAAAGGGAGCAGTAGAAAGCGCTTTTCCTTTTCCTTAGGTTGTAAAATACCTCGGCATTTTCACGTTATGTCGTTGCTCCGCTCATCTTAGAGTTTTTTCGTCTCTCGTTTACCCTTGCTTTCCTCTACGCGCCACTTTCTCCAACTCGTTCCTTCTCCCGGATTAGCGTTCGCGTTCCCGCTTTCAGAAACCGTGAGAAGCGACAAGGATCCCATTGTGGCGATTGTGCACACCGGCGAACAATGTCTTGCAAACGGACACCCTCGTCGAAGTACAGCAGATTATTAGCTTAGACATCATTTAAAACCACCGCTTGTCTTTTCGCGTGAAGCCGATCACTGTATCCGTAATTATTGTTTTTTCGGATGATACGACTGACGGATTGTACAACGATTTCGAGCGGTCCCGCAAAAGTTGTATAATCGGGGTTTCACTCTATCTAGTCATGTGCAAACATATAATTGTTTGTCGAGCAGTTTGTTTTCCTATTTTTCATGCAAGCAAGGGCAGACGAGTTTCAGTTATCTCAAGAACTAATCCACCAGTCGCAAAAATGACCAGATATTTGAAATCAGCACAAAATATTGAACAAGCTTGCACAGTTCCATTGGATCTGAGTAAAAACAGAGCTCCAAGCTGGGCTCGTTGCCCACAAGGCAGATTGATGCATCCATACACAATCCCCGCTGGACGGGAGTCGTGGGCCAAGCTCGTGCTGGAGTCGGTAAGTGTCCACGGTGTATCACGAGCCGAGTTTAGCATCTCTAGGCCTCTCCACTCGCGAGCTGCATGGAGGGTGCCATCCCCGCGTGCACGTGGACACGGCCGTCCCATCCGCTCGACAGCAGACGACCACTGTCCCAGGCCAGGCCCCGTACAAACTCCGTGTGCTCCTGGCTCTTGTACCTGTTGGGAAGATGGTTTAAACCAGCGAGGTTACTCTCTCGAGGCAATTCTGAATCTCATAATATCGCATGAAGCAACAATGTTAGAGGGGAAGTAAGTTACTTTCGTCGTTAAAGCATCTGTGGGCAATGAGGGGAACCCCAACCTAGCCGTTTCTGTGTAAGCTCCGGGAATTTCCCGTTGCAGTTACCATCCGTGGAAGAAAACACTCCCAGGGGTGGAACTCATGAAATGCACTTGGGAGCAGCCACGGGAGCAGCTGAAACAGCTGTTTTGGAGCAGTTTGGGAGCAGCTAAAACTACGTTCTGGAGCAGGCAAGGAGCAGCTCAGATCAGTTTTCATTGCACTTCAGCTTGTGTCTTAGACAAGCACGGGAGCAATTTCAATTGTGCTTAGCAGCACAGGTGAACATGAGTGGTTAGGGGCCTAAATAGATGGGATAACAGTGTAACAGATGCGAAAACTTGAAACTTTGTGAGCAAAGAGTCGTGCCAGTCGGCGCTGTGAGAAGCAAAAAGCAAGTACCGTATGTTTCTGGAGATAGTGTCCTTGATATTTTCTGAGTGGATTTTAGCTGCTCAAAATGCAAACCAGCACTGCTTATCGCACAACCCACACGTGCTCGACATAGTAATTATATGTTCGCATCATGTGACGTGCGTAAGCAGCGGACGTGCAGTTGCGTGGAAGAACAGGGCAGCGAATTTCGAGTTTATCCTATTGTGCACCTCAATATCGAAGCAGCAGACTACGATTAACGAAGTCATCATATTCAAAGCGATAAGCAGGAGCAAGGTTAAAGTACGCTGAACAGATCTACCGCTCGCGTGAGAGCTGCTGGCCGGCAAGGTTTCGGATCGGACCGCGTTTCAGTTCTATCAAATCACGATTTATCTGGCGGGAATGCAGTTCCAACTTCTAATGATGAAGTACAAAAAGGAATCTTTTGCTCATTTGTTTTCAACTGGCTGACTTCCGGATCCCCGGCCGCAGAGCCTCAGGCAATCTGACGTTTAACGACTCGACCTCACCTTAGCCGACTTGCTTAACCGCTTATGGTTGAACAATAAAAATCCAGTCGCAAGTGGTGTAGCGCTTGGAATTGGGCCTCCGAGTTTTTTCGCGCGCTTTCGACTCGGGATACACAGGAAGAATAAGCAGAACAAAGGATTGCAAGGCCGACCAAGCTAAACGCGCTCATTGTTGCCAATCGAATCGATTGAAACCGAAACCAAGACAAAATACAATTTTTTTGGCGCACGCTTTACGATTTGGCGCATAATGGCGCGAGCTATTGGCTGTGGCGCAGTTTCCGCAACATGGCGCAGGATGGCGCGGACCAAATGCATTTGGCGCAGGATGGCGCGGACAAATCATTTGGCGCAAAATGGCGCAAATGGCGCAGCCGTTCCACCCTGCACTCCACCCCCGTTATACTCGTTTCGAGCGCCGAGAAGAGTTTGGCCCTGGCAGTCGAGGTACGGGCTGCAAGTGTTCCTACACTTGCGCAACGATTGGGCAACCCTAGGTGATATCGAGACGTCCACAACTAAAGACAACCGTTTCTATTCTTTGCAAAATAGCGTACATTAGGCAGTTGCGTAATGTGACAGCATGTGGTCTTGCAAACTCAACTAGAAAGTGACGTTCCCTCGCCACACCGCGTCTTGAGCGTTACTCACCAGGTGGTCCTTGGTTCGGGAGGTGTCGGCCAGGGCCACCAAGCAGTCGTCGGCACAAGACGCCAGCCAGAGGGCCTGCGGTGCAACAACCGTCAGGCACAGGCAGGTCTACCACTATTGGATTTTCAAACTGCTAGAGTTTCCACCAATAATGAGAACAAAAGAATGTAAAAAGTCGATCCAGTAATGTCTTTTCATAGCCGTTCGTGGCAGGTACCATGTGTCACAGAGTGCCTCATACCCCTATCATACTCTTGGCAATAAAGTGCTTTTGCTCCGTGTGCCCCAACAGCCTAAACTCCACGCTAAACTCAAACGAAATGGAACTTTTCCCCTGAAATCTAACAAGCGCTACGGCCTATTTTGATGAAGGATTACAAATCTCCTTTTAAATTCTGCCCACTGATACGAATGTAAAAAAAATTAATCGCTAAAATTTAATTACTGATCAGTTTTGTATATATTGTCTTACGGTCGAAGCCTTGACAGTTACCGCTGCCAATATTCGGAGGAGCATTTGCTCGACGCCATTCTTCCGTGCGGTCCTAACATTCGGTCACGGTGGGTGATCCAACGTATGGCAGTGGAGCTGCGGTGCCATTCTTCACCCGTGACGGTATGCTATATAACTCTACGGCCCTGGCAGTCGTACGCCATCCGCAGCTAGTCGGACCCATAGATCGGTGACTCGGGGCCGGCCGTCTGGGCTCCCGCGCTGAGCGCAAGTCCGTCCGCTCAGCTTGTGGCGACGTCGGAACACGCCCAGCTCCGACCGGCTCCGACTGGAAGAATAGTAGGCAGGCCTCGAGGCAGCTATTATTCGAGTCTACTCACTATCCTTCCAATCGGAGCCAATCGGAGCTCGGAGTTCCGACGTCGCTGCAACCGGATGGTGGGACGCCACCGGAGGACTTTCTCGCCGTCTGCGACCCTAGTGCACCGAGCGGGTCACCTGACGGGGCAGAAGAGAAGGCGGTGGATGGGCCTCCGATGCGGTCGAGCAGAGTCACGTCGCTCCCCGGCTGCCTGAGGTCCCGCACCACCACTTGGCCGCACTCAGGCCCACGGCGTACGTGCTGGGACTCTGGGGCTGCCAGTCAGAGCCCTGGGCACGCTCGGACAGTGGCCTGCACATTGGCGCAGCGCACGGTGTGCACTGTCAAGATGCCTTGACTACAAGGTACTTGTGGTTGGGCTGGTTGGTGATGAACGTCTTGAACCGTGGTTAAGAGTGCTAAAGATGAAGCAGAAAGAAGACAAACACGGGGGCATTGGATGGGCCGTCTCGACGTGGCCGGAGCATGCGCACATTTGAGACAAGTGATGGGCACATTTGCCCATGCACCATAGGGCCTGCAAATGTGAGCCACGCTCAGTGACACCGAGATTCTAGGTCAGAAGTAAGAATGAAAGGGCAAGCGAACTATCAAGAGGCATACTTTATCAGGAAGAGGGGGCCCTGACGCATTGGCGACACGTCGATTGCATCGCATATTGCAGAGATATGTTTTATAAATTTATGTAAACGGGTTAAAGGGTGTGTATCCCGGCGTATGCGTAGCCTAGGTGACGACAGGTGTATCAACAAATATATATACATGTAGTTCTATCTTCTTTCATCAAATACAATCGCGATTAGTGCCCGTGTTTGTCTTCTTGCCTGCATTCGCTTTTTAGCGCTTTTAACCATGGTTCAAAAAGCCTCTTTCATGGCGCCCGAACCGAATCTTTGTCCTGCGTGTTTACAGCGTCCTCACGCGTGGTCCCTTGATTTCCGCGCGACGAAGTTGCGGAAGTGGTTTGCCGCGATCCCGGCGCTGTTGCGGCGGTGGAGGCAAATGTGGCAAACGTTTGTTCCGCAGCAGCTCACTTTGCAGTTGGACGTCCCGTGGAAACTTCGCGGCCGCGAGTTGGGACGCCACGGCGGCGTCGATCCTCCCGTCTGCCGGACTTTTCGTTAGCATCTCCGTCGACCGCGTGAAGCCTCGGTCCGTGTAGCGTCGTTGTGGCCACTTCGGGATCCCTATCGACACACGGGCGGTGTGCAACGCTAAACGCGGCAATCGAAGACGCGTCCCGGGCGACTTACCTCTAACACAACTCCACGGCACCGACCCAAATGTGTGAGTCACTTCCTTCTCGGACTTTGGACACAAAAATTACGTGCGCAAACGGGTCTACCGCACGATTCATGCATCTGCGCGACGTTATGCGGAACTTTAAGAAACGATGGCCGAAGTTAGTACTTTGCAACGTCGGCTAGTCTCCGGTTATTCGCGGGCTAAGTGGACCTCCATGGGCATGCCACGTGAGTAAGTTTTGTCTCCATTCGTATCCCAGATGCTCGGATACGTGCACGCCTGACGGCGCGCTGAGCACTGGTAAGGTGGTCGGTGCTTTTGCAGCATTTAGTCCTCTCAGGAAAGGGGTAGAATGCCACTTCTTTCCCGTTACGAAGGTCAACTCAGTAGTGAAACTCCTCGCTCTGGAGGAAGTGGGGCTCCCTCGCATGTCATTCCCGCGGGGAGAGATGTGAAGGAGCCTCGCGACATGCACAGTTATAGCAAACTCGGGATAAAGTGTAAAAAAAGGCAGATGACAAGGTAAATGTGACCTGCTCCGTGGGTAGAGCCTTTATTGGTTGCTCTAGTGGCCCTACAGAAACAATGTTCAATACGGTGCAGTGGAAGGACAACACAAAGGTTTTCGAGCTACCACTAAGAAGTAAAATGAGGTCACCCACCCAGGATGGTGGCTGGCCGACTCAGACGGATGTCCCACGAACGTACTTGGCCGGTCCCCCCATGGGCAAGCGTAAGGTTAGAGGGGCACTCGAGTGGATCTCCGAGATCATCTATTTATGGTGGTAACTCAATCTACGGGCTCTAACCGTCCTAAAAAAAACCCACTCATGGGCAACCAGTTTCCTCGTTTCCCCGATTATTTTTATTTTTAATAATAAAATCTCATCAAAGATCGGTGACATGCCCCTTTTTCTGTGCCTTGAAGTAGATACTGTGAGTGCACTGTCGGATGGTGTCTTCCAGAGCCGTATATGTAGGGAGTTTTGTCGTCATTTGGTAATAATAGAGGCGAAAATAAGGGCACGTCATTGGCCGGGCGGACCTTGGGTGCGATGATTGACAGCTCTCTGTTACCAACCACTACCACAAATACCCCCTAGTGGAGGCAATGAGCTTATCAACATACCCTCCAATCACAATTTCAAGGTAAGGATGTATTCAAGTATTTCATTTCAGCACGCTAGAGTTGAAATTTGCGACTCTTCAAAACTGAAAGGGCAACGCACACGACGTGCCGCACGGCCACGGCGAACATTCAGGACACACTCCATCTTTCTTTTGATTGCACTCGCGGCCGCAGTGACTGCTGCGTCCATGTGACGAAGTGGACGGTGAAAACCTGGATTTGCCCCCCGTGGGAAGTGGCCATCACCTTATGTTACAGGAAATTTTTCTTGTCAATGTGACCTTTTCTGACTCAGTAGACACACCTCAGCAACTTGAAATTCCCCTTTTCCACCAACCTCTTACAATTATACATCTCACACACTTTCAGCCTCATCCCGAAACAAAAAATACCCATGCCGCACTATGCAAATCCTTCAAGGTCATCCCAGCTCATTCTTACGTCCCAAGTTTCTCACGGGGGGAACATGTGGCACTGGTAGCAGCTGCTGCCTTTCGCCTCTTTGCTCCGGCTCCCGCTGCCTCCTCCCATTGACCAGACTCTCTCGGTTCACGGCTCTGACGTTTTCAGACAATTGCTGTATTACGTCTCCTACACCCAAGATTTGACGCTCTTGTCGAAATAACATATGCTTAAAAAGAGCAACAATAGTAACATTCCAGATCTCCATGCAATTAACTATTCTCATTGGTTAAATATTATGGTGGTGGTGGGGACCCTAGGATGGCCCTTGCCCGAGAGAAAATAGCGCCCGTGTATTTCTATAGCTGTGAGCTTACTAGGATGTCTTGCCGTCTAGAACTGGTCATTTTTACTGACTCAAGCCCAACAAACAACATGCCATCAAAAACAAGCTTTATAAAAAGAGCTCCAGTAAAGGGGGGTTCTTAGGGCTTTATTATTTTCATTCCGGTTTCAGAGAAAACGTGACCAAGCGAGCGCGGAAAGTGGAAGTGAAGCCTCGAACAGAGTGCTGCTGTTCGAACGCACTTCCGCCTCAGGCGAACAAACTATGCACAAAAAAAAGGGGCAAAGGTTAGAGGTGTGTCTACTATACGTGTGGCAACTTATCAAAAGCTATTAGGAGTTAACAGCAACAAATGGAGACCGACGTCAGCACACGGCGCGATTGACGCCTCGCAAGCCCGTGCTCATCGGTACTGGAGTGCAAACCGTTACTTGTACTCTAACACCAACAAAACTTGCATAATCATGATCTGTGACCGCATTTGCGCCTTGCTGCTTAAAGTGCACTCGCATACCTTTTCACAGTCATGAAAAGTAACACCGGCATTAAGGACATCAAAAATAAGGGTGTACATTGCGAGGCAGGGAGTTCCGACCGCTGCATGACAGGCGTGTATTGCCGAGACGCCACGAATCCAGAGCGGACTACCGAGACGCCCAATCAAGAGCCGGATCGTTTGACTCTCGTTCGGGCATCTCGTAAGACACCAAACCAACTTCTCGTATCGCTTCAACGATGTGTTTCCCCAAGCACGCAAGGTTATCTGGCACGGAAAAAGGAAATAAGCCGCCACTTATTTCCCAATCGCTCGCCGTGTAGCTGTCGGCTGTTGCCATATTAAGAGCAAGCGGGAAGAAAGAAAGGGCAGAGCCCTCAGCTCTGCTAATTTTCGGAGCTCAGATTTCAATGTCTCCAAATCAGTGACATAGTGCATTTGCACATTACTCATAAAAGAAGTATCATCAATGTCAGTAATAAGTGTTATAGAAAACAAGCTTCCCAAAGCTCTAGGTTTCTTGATATTCCTTCGCCACATATATGTCGCCGTATGTGACCAAAGAGGACGAAGTAAGGAGGAGCCAGGTAGGAGAGGGAGGTGGATATTTTTGAAAGCCACATTTGCACACAAGAAATATCATCTTTTTCCCAGAGCCAGTTTCCCCAAATTCGTAGAAAAAACCAATAAACCTTGAATTAGAGCTCGTTCTTAAATAAAAACTAACCGAGCTTCATAAATAAAAAAAACCTTATATTTTGTTGACCCAGAACACAGCCTGCACCGAACCGTCCGCAAGGCTGCTGCTTTCTATGGAAACCATAGCCGTTATCTTGTGTCCTATTTTCTTCAACATAAGCGCCAACAAACTCAGATATTTTGTCACACACTGAAAGTAGACACTAAAAAAAAAAAGAAACACCAAGGTTGTAAAGAGAAAAAAAAAAAAGCCAGAGAAAGCATTTTTAAATTTGATGATAAACAGACCCCAGAAACACGGGACCCTGGTTATACGACACCATTCTAAAGCATCCTAGGCAATAAGAAAAATATAAAAATTTTGGAGGTGTCTGGCCTCTCTTACAAACAATGCAGACAATGGGAGTATCTGTCTTTAGTACTGCACCACTACCGTAAAATCCTGTAAGGAGTGCCCACCCAAAATAAAGAGGTAAATGATGGAAATGCGACAGCAAATCTTTTTTATTAAAAAAAAGAAAAAGATAAATGCAAGGGGCACTTGCTACAAACCAAGTGACACGGGCACTGATACTGCGAATCGCGGACATGGCAAATTAGCGTTTCACAACGGGGTCAACACGTGGGAATTCGCTACAAACTCCTGCGTCACACGAAAGGATACCACAGACTGCGGATGCAGAATGATACGTGTTTCATGGTGCAATAAACACGCGGAAACTGGCTAAACTTGCATGCCACGGGAACCGATTATGCGTGCGCAGATCGCAGGCAAAAAAATATTTTGCAGACGCTTAAGACTGCTTACATGTAGGAATGCAAAAGCATTTCTACATGCAGCACATTCCTACACCCAGCGCGTTCCTACAAGCAGTGCGCCATGTTTCCTATCGCTCCGGCAATGACATCACGCTCCCCACTGTGCAGTCGAGGCAAACCCTGTCGGTTTACATGACGGCTTCCAGAATGTACCTCGTCACTTGTCACTTGCACAGTGGACTGCATATTTTACTGGTTGACCTTCTGTTTTTGAGGAAGAAAATATTGAAGAAAGCCACACTCGCAAAGGCTCACAAACGCACAGTTACCGTGTTGCCTACTCCAGACCTCGCCGTAACCGCTGGTTTTACGACACTGTACGATGTTAGCCGCACGACCGTATGGCATCCATTTACAATCCATGGCCCCGTCGCATTCTCATGCGTGCGCAGACATTTGCCGAAGTTTCGCCGACCTTTGCAAAACTTTTCTCTGAGTTCGGCATGTGGCGAACTTTGACGAATCTGAAGTTTGGCAGGTTTGGTCCATCGCTAGTATTTAGCCAAAAAAAACAAACAGGATGGGCAATCTTTCAGGGGAGGGCACCCTTACGGGATCTTATGGTAGACGGCTCATAACACCGAGTAACTGCTGAAACTAGCAAAGCACTTTTTTTAGGGAAGAGACATTACAGAGAGCTTAGTCCAAAAGGGCTACTTTGGAGTTAAACCACCCACTGGTAGGCGACTCACCCTGCCGCAGGAGATGAAGACGTGGGGATCTGCAGAGAAGGCCACCTTCCAGACCACATCGGCATGGGCTGCAGGGAAGAACCCTCACAATTAAAAGGCATTCAAACAATCGTCTTCCTTTGGCACTCCCAGTTACTCTCTGGAAATGTCACTCATCCTGTTTCACTAAGCAACGTAAGAGTCCCTTTACAAAATACAGTACAACCTGGTGGCCGAAACAGCTGTTTGACTTTTGCCGTACTAATCGTGGCCACGAAAAATATATATATGCATTAAAACACAATCACCTATGCACGTCTTTACAGATGAATGTTGGCTCTTCCCCATTACGTAGTTCTTTTAGGTGTGTTTCAGTTCTATGGTGTGAGCAAAAGAACTGACCAGTACAAAGCACAGCGCCATGAATTCCTCTATAAAATTAACGTCGACGAGGGGCTTTAAAGAACATTTGTGCTTAGAGGTTGGTTGGGCCCAAGTATGAAATAAATGCTGATGCAGCACTTGTACTTATTTCGTGCGTTGAGTCATACTATTATGTTTAGAATGTACAGTGGCCCAAGTTTTTAATTATACCACGCGAGCGTCGACCGCCGGGCCAGCCAGCGCCGTGCCACGAGAGGTACGGTGATATGGGAGAGATTAGGCGCGTGAGCACTAAGCTCTTTCCGGTGCGAGCGTCGTCTGCTAGGCTATTCTGTTGACTGCACACTGCCCCTGCTCCGTAGCAAGGGTGCACAGTGTGCTGCTTTACATATTTGTTTATCGAACGCCCACTTCCCTCTTCTCTCTCTGTCTCTCTGCTCTCTATCTGATGGTAAAGCAAAATGCCTGAAGAGCGGGCGCTGGCCGTGATACTCGTCTTGTGCAGCACAAACAGTGGCGCAATGACGATAGTTTTACTCTCCGGTCTGGTTGCATTGTTTCGTGTTTGAATTTGCAAATCACGTGCTATTTCGCGTGCCCGAAAAAAAAAAAAGTGATAAGCAAGCGCTGTTCAGATCTTTGCTTAAAGACAGTTAGCTCTGCCAGCAGACAAGAAGCAGGGGTTGTGGGTAGCAAACAGAATAGCCTAGCACATGACACTTGCACCGGAAAGATCGCTAGGCGCACGCGCATCAATCTCTCCCATATCACCGTACCTCTCCGCGGCACGGCGCTAACCGGCCTGGCGGTTGTCGCTCGCAAGACATTATTAAACATTTGGGCCACTGTACAGGCCTTGTATCCTGTACTCAGGAGCATCTTCAACTTTCTTCGCCAGCCACGCACAAGGCTGCCATTACTATGGTCACGGCCGGGTTAGACGGCGGCATTCCTTACGGCCTCTGCTCTCAACTAAAAGCAAAAATCTTTTTGAGTGTACGGACATTTCATAGAACCCACTTTCATTGAACACCATATCATAAAACGCTATTTCATCAAACAATGTTTCATTGAAGCCGTTTCATAGAACATCACCTAGCTGAGCAGTAGAAATTTTGATCTAGGAAATAGTTTTCTTTTAACACTTAAAGCATAGCAGACCTTTCCTTCCTACAGACAGGGGAACTAATAATAAGAAACTTTATTTTCTCTGCTATACCTTTTATTTTAATTTTTTTCTCTTCATAGTAATTGATGATTTGTGCTGCTAGTGTGACCAATAAGAAATGGGAAAAACCGCATCGACTTTTTTTATGAAACCTGTCATCATCGGCTGCAGTGACAAAGGTACGTCCCTTCAAGGGTGTATCCTTGTCCTTAAGAGACATTCTGTTTCAAGCACGAAGCTGTCCTTGAAGCAGTGACAAGTCTTCATGTTGCATGAAACAGAAAAAACATGTCTCCCTCTTTGTTTATTTTTCGTAAATCAGCAGAACCGTGGACCTGCCGGCATTTTCAAACCTACATTCTTAGAAAGGAGGCTATTCGTCTCTAAAAGCCCCTGAAAAGAAAGTTTTTAAGTGCCTGTGTTGGGACACATGCGTCAAAAAGCAAATTTTACGCGTAAAATATATTTTTTTAAAGCAATATTGACAGTGCGATATTTTACATTTTGCGCGAAAAGGCCATGACATCATGAAATGGTCACAGCACTTTCACCTCAACGAGATGGTCATAGACTCTCTGCACCTCAACGTGATGGCCAAGCCGATCCATCTCTTCTCCATTCGCCCGAAATACAGAGAGAAAACAAGTGGGAAGGAAGTGACCGACTCAATTGCGTCTTAGCGCCGTCAATATTACTCTAAAAATTTTTTTTTCCGTAAAGTTATTTTTGGGCACGTGTGTCCCAAACCAGACTGTCTAAAAAAACATTTCTTTTTCTTTCAGGAGTCCTTTAACATTAAGAAATCTGGAAGTCCAATTTCCAGCAAAGACACTTGGAAGAGCTCATTGGTGTAATACTTAGAAAAGTATGAATATTGCAGTTCATTTTGAAACGAATATCAAATAGCGTATTATTTTTAAACTACTCTTCAATATTTCGAAATATGTATTATGCGCAGTCCTACCCTTCGCACATAGTGCTTAGGCATCCAAAAAAACAACAACTGTACTTTCTCAATTTTTAGCGGCATCGCCAAGAACGCCCTGTACCAAACACTTTCAGTTTCCTTTTCGATAATGGCGCCCTCTTGGCGCAGACATGGCGCAAGATTGTGCACATATACAGCCTTTAAAGCAGCATGTAGCAGGTTATTCGTTCTGGCAATGTTTGGCACAAATGGCACAGCAGTTCCACCACTGCATAGTTCATAATTTTACTGTATTTTCGTACAAACAGGCTCTTTCAGGTCCAGTGGAGCCTATTATAATGCCACAAGGTCACATCTACGAATGCACCGACAGCATGCAGTGCGCATCTCACACACCGAGTCGAGCCTCATTGACAAAGAAAATCGACCTCGTTGCTTGCGCTGCTCTCGACAGTCGGCCCACTGATAGCTTTCACTGGATACATCCCAAGACGTCGCCATCGAGTTTGAGTCCGAAGCAACAAAGGGAAATGCACATCCACGAACGAGGCTCCAAAACATTTTCTTCCGACGTTCCTTTTCACAAATAAGTGCCAACAACCTTGAGATCATTAAAGAGTCGTCGACAGTTGCCTTTCGCATCCACTTCGAGGTCAACTCAAGAAATCAGACACCCATAAACAGTCTTGGGCAGTAACTAGTTACTAGTAACGCGTTACCGGTAACTAGTTACTTTTTCCGGTAACTTTTACCTGTAACGCGTTACTCTTTAATACTGGTAACTTGTAACTGTAGCACTGTTACTTTTTTATTGGGTAACTGTAACTGTTTAGGCCGTTACAGTTACTTTTTTTTTACTATATAAATTAGAACCCACTGCCGCGGACATGGAGAAATTGCCATCTTGAAGTATTTTTCTCCAAACTCCTCGCTGACAAAAAGAAAATAAGAAGAAGTCGTGGCCACGCATTAAACAAACAAAAAATTGCCTGGTTTAGCCCACGACCGAGAATGAGACGGACGAGTCAGCACGAAACCGGGAGATAAAGGAAGCGGCGCCCGCGGTGGTAGGGGCAGCAAACAATGTCTGTTTCACCGACTTTGGCTCACTCTTCTCTCGTGGGGACCATCTGCGGGTGTCGGTGGTCGTGCGATGTCTCCGAGTATTCCGTCTGGGCTGTGTCTGGGATATGTCCGTGCTGTCGTTTTTACACCCAGCCGTTCGCCGTTTCCTCGTCCCTATTAGTTTTCAAGGAAGCCGTCCCCATATTGTGCAGAAAGCCGGCGCTTGTTTAACTTATTCATTCTCTTCGGAGCCGCTCGAGCGAACACGACTTCCACAGTTGGCGTTTCGGACATAGACGCCGCGGTGGTCGTCGTACACTCGTAAAGCACCAGAAGCTAATTGTCTCCTTTCCCCTTTATTCTTTGGAAGCTGTTTGACCTGCTATGTTTAGGCCTGCTTCCGAGTATATCCCATAAGGTAATTATGTGACCATCTCTGTCCTCATTCGTTTCGGAGTGAAAAATAAATCAAAACGTTCACTGACGCGGGCCGATGACAATTTTGAAAAACGGTTGATTCTAAGTTATAACAATTATTGCAAATAAATTATGCACATCAAAATGCTGAAACGGCGAATGACGCAAAAAGAAACACCCTTCGGGTTTAAATTTTTCTAATTTCTCAGTTTACCTTTCTTCTCACTATAGTGTAACAAATAAAATAATATTGTTTTGGTTTGTGATTCCTTGTGTCCAGATTTTGGTACTGTAACGAGAAAGTAACGGCGTTACTGTTTTTGCAGTAACTGTAACTGTAACACGTTACTTTTTGAAACCGGTAACTGTAACTGTAACAGAGTTACTTTTTCCCCCTAGGTAACTGTAACTGTAACACTGTTACTTTTTACTGGTAACGTGCCCATGACTGCCCATAGATGTGGACATGCAAGGTGTTCGAAACATTATCGCCTTAGTACCACAAAATGAGGGATCTGAGCACTGAGGTTGTGGCACTTTCTAATTACGACATATGCACAGAATGTATCTTCAAACCAAAAATAGTGTAAAAAAAGAAGAAACAGAAGGGCCCTAAATAATTGAAAGGAACTCATTGGGGCAACACAATCAGTCGCAGCAAGCGTGAGGCCCCAAGTGCGACGTGATAATTAGCGAGCTAATCGCCGATTGAAAGCCCTCACCTGACACGTACGTCGTGGTGCACTGCATGGACCTCAGGTCCCAGATCTTGATGCTGGAAAGAGTTGCCAAGCCCCGCTTACATAGGGCAGGCCGGAGCTGCCCAACGTAAAGCCTCTCAATGCGTTTGTGGTTGTCTCGCAAGTAGCGTGAAATGCGTCAAAGCACAAGAACAATGTCTCGTGCAGCCCATGGAAGCAAATGGCGGTGCAGCATTAAAATGAGTGGCCCTTAAAGCGAACAGCGGAGCAGCACTCGCACGAGGCACGTTTTCTGCGCGTCCATAGAACAATGGTTATTGATACTTAGGAAGAAACGTAAAATGTGAATTTTTACGATCACAGAAACACCCAAGCTCCTTTTCAGAACCGCACCATGGCATTTGAATTGACGGCTTCAAAATAGCAGCCCCGAGCAAATTAACCCAATCAAATTGGGCAGAAACGGAGCAGGCATTCTTATTCGCCTGCATTACGCGATACCCAGTATCGAAAGCAGAAACATACAGGCCTGTCACAGTCAAAGAGGATCGTAATTCATCGGTCATTCAGAGCTCTCGTACAAATAAGTTACTACGCATATTTCTAGCTTTCTTTTTCCTTTGAACTTTGCCGAAAGTCTCTAGTATACGTGGGAGCTATAGAATGCAGTGCTCAGAGATGCTTCAGTGGCTCCAGGGCCAGCTTTATCAAACCTCTTCTTCATCAGAAGGGTAGCCCCAGTGACACATAAAGTTCAGCACTGTGGCCCTGCTAACTAAAAGATGCTGACTGGGTGTGGCCCAGATTTCGACCAGTACCGTCTTTCCCTCGAGGGCGGCGTACCTGTGGTCCCACCCGGCAGAGGCCAGCCTGCAGCCGTCCGTGCTCAGCGCCAGTGAGGTGAGTCCCGCGTCGTGGTCGCATTGGTAGAAGAGCGATTCTATCTCGGGGACGCCCTCCCCTTCCTTGGTCAGCCGCAGCAGCTCCAAGGCACCTACGGTCACAGGGCCCGCCGGACGGTCGCGCAGGTAAGCAGAAGGCATAGTTGTACTCCGTTTCACCTTCACTAGTAATACAACGAGCCAGTGGTGCCATTCAAGCTTCTTGGAAACCATTAGATCGCGACATTTTTCATGTTTCTACTCACGTGTTACTGCCGACTAGCTTTTGGCCCCCTCCGAGATTTACGATGAAACAGAGTATACAAGTTTGGTACGATGCCTGGAATGCATCTTGTATTGGCATGTCTAGTGCCCCTAGCCCCCACGCACCGAAAACGTTCTTCAAGTGGCAAAGATTGACGTTGCAGGAGCTGGCACGTCCTGTTGTCAGACAACGCAATCCTGGGAGCTGGTTGTAAGAGTTCCAACAAAAAGTATGAGCAAATGCAAGTGTCGTCGTAGTCTTCGCATCCCAACTCATGGCTGCGGGGAGCTTCCATGGTCTACCAACCTGCAGAGTGACCTGCAGCAGACCAGGCGTCTGCCACGTCCACCTCCGCCACCGCGCCATCGTTAGGATTGCGGCAGGCATTGGCACTACACTCCTACGACGTCGCCGGGAACAAATAGACAAACCACATTTGGGGACGCGGTAAGCACGTTGGTTGAAGCAAATTTTAAGCGCCATAATTTGGCTAGCTCAAAGAATGTGAGCACACCCACCGGAATCGAGTCCGGCGAGGAAGCTAGTTGGGGTAAGCACCACCAGGGCAGCGACGGTAGAGTCTGCCACCTGGGAGGCCAGGCACTCGCCGCTGCCGACGCTGCCGGGTGATCGGTGCAGCTGGACAGATCCGTGCCACCTGCTGCCGGTCAGGCCGTTGCAGGCTACCACCAGGCACTCGTCTGCAAGGACAACCCCCGCTCGGCCACGCACATTCTCGACGCACGAGAAGACGACTCGCCTCGAGAGAGAACCCGTCAAGTGAGAGAAGGGGAGGGCCAGCCTTTGACCAACACCCCTCAAGGAGATCTTCACCTACTGGAGGTTCTGCGTTGGCTTTCTGCTGGGTCCTATAAACCTCTCCAAAAGAGCTCTCCGGCCGGCACCATTTCCCGACTCTTGCAACCCCTATCAGCCAGAAATTTCTGCCACCCTCCTGGGCCGTGGAAACCCGGTCAGCGCGACTCTCCACCAGAACTGTATGTATGGAGTTTGCCGGCCTTTCTTGAAAGCTTTGACTTTATTTGTCTATTCGCAACGCTTACCTTTTTTGTGTTATCTTCCACTGCGAAAAAAAAAAAGGAGCACAAGGGCTCGTAGCTTGCTCGGTCTTTGCGGAGCAAGCTGCAAGCAAACGACGTTCTTCGAGGATTATCTCCGCCGAGATAATCTCTGGAAAGCCTTCGCAGTCTTCGTGAAACATGGCACATCGGGTGCTGGGGTAGGAGACAGTTTAGACACGTCCGTTCCTTTGCTTTGATGCTATGCAAAGAGCAAGCTCTCTTCAAAACGTGCCCCCCAAAAAATCTGGATTATGTCTGATTGTCGTGAAGTAACTGTCGTCGACACTGTAAATTGGATACGCCGCGTTATTTCAAATAAACCCTGTTCAGATAAGGCGGCACCGTGGAACATATACAACATGCTGTTGGATTGATGAGACTCATTGAATTTTATGTTGTGAGCGGGAAATACCCATGCCCTCTGGCTATTTTGTGTGATTACACATTTTCAACAGTTAAGACCTCTGTAGATTGGCATGGCTGCGTGTTTGGTGGCGTGAAGAATGTGCGTAAAATGAAACAAACATTCGAGTCGCATTCGCTCTATTGCGCACGGACTAACTAAAAATTGCTTTTATTGCTTTGCATTTGATCCCAGAGATGGTAAAACACTTTCTCAAAGGCCCCGAGAAATTCCGTCTGCCACAAAACACCCAATAGCTGCCACCAGTGTAAGGAGTTGCGCCTACGCAGGCTGCCACGGCCCACCAACGAGAATACTCATGGCTCAGCGCAGTCGGGCAACCCCGACGAACACCCTCAAAACCAGGGATGTGCGCCGTAAATCACCCGGTTCGGGATTGCCACAAGAAAGGTCTATAGAACCATTGCAAAGCGTGCGGCACCACTCGTAACGCCAAAAGAAATGCCGGAAATGCCCCGTTCAGAACCGGTTGTAGCAGACGACGGAGGCGACAAAGGACATGCACGCAAGCGGGCGAGGGCTGCTTGCCTGCACGTCTTTTATTCGGTGCTGCACGGTAAAATACTGCGGGGCCAAGGAGGAGTACACCGGACTTCACACATGCGGCAGGATTTTGTGGAGGTCTATTGACTGGGCACAAGTTCTGGCCAAACGATGGCAGCACTCGTGCCACATCTGCGACCGATTGAATGTGGGTCCCAATCAAACGCAGATGCAGTACTTGGATCCGTGTCTAGCGCTTTGGTGAAATGTGTCACACTACATGTTAACTCGTGACTTTGGTTGCCGAAAGGGTTGTTGCGCAGTGAACGTCAAGGACTGATGTTAAAACAAGAATGGGTTTACTATTTACGTGGTGTGCAAGAAGCCGCTGGTGTCTGGGTAAGAGTCGTCGCTCCTTCTTCAATCTCCCCTTCACGTGACCACTTGCTCCATCGTCGTTTTCTTTATATGGATCACACGCTCTAATGACTAAATGCCGCGAAACATCAATGGCGCTTCATAAAAATACAATCCACAACAAGGATAGTAGTAGCAACTTCCAACTAACCCTCCAAAACAAAAGAAAAGAGTGTTTGCCTTTTTTGCAAGATTAGGTAGGTTGTGATTATGATTTCTGGTTTTATGATGCAAAACCAACCTGAGCCATACTGTGCCACACACTATTTCAAATTCTCTTCGGTAGAAGAAGGGACATAATCAGTGTGTAAGAGCTACAACAGGTGTATATAGCCAGTTTTTCTGAATGTATTCTACAATATATCTAAAAGGAACGCCAGGTTTATCTCTAAGAAAGCAGGACGGAATGGAAAATTCAGATTCTTAATGTATACATGGCTTGTATTGACGTCACATCAGCCACCATTGCTCCGGACCACGCTCCGGTGCCCGTACCTTCTGCAGCATACATTTGGCACCATCCAATTTCTTCTTCACGACATGCCTTGCTGAGAAGAACAAATTCGATGGTGCAAAAATGTATGCTGCAGCATGTTCAGGAATTATCGGACAATGGCAGCTGCTTACATTTGACATCACGTACAAGGACGCATACTTTATCTCACAAACATTTGCAGTGTTGACAAAGGCACGGAACAAGTGCGTGGCTTTGAAAGTTCAACTATGAGCGAGTTCTCGTACGCTAAGCATTCTACTGAGCTAGGCTCCCTTGTCAGGCTGTGCCTTTGTCTGGTTGTGAGCTGGGGTGTAGGTAGAATCTGCAAAATAGTCATTGCTTTGCCAAACTTCTTACTCTGTGGAATATCGTAAAGGGTGCCTGGCCAGAGTCCGTACCCGGGGCGGGCAGGGGATTACCCAGGAGTACAGGTCACAAACAGCAAAGCTGCCCATACCGGAATGGCTTGTGTACCCAAGACCTCGCGGTACGGTTCCTATGGTGGGAATTCTCCCAGCCAGATTGCCACGTCTGTAACTTAGTTACATTTAAGGTTAGGTAACCGTAACTACTTTGAGTGACTTTCACAGCTCTGTAACTAGACCTGAATCGTGAAGGGACTGCGGGCAGGCATCTGCGCTAGCAGCAGCCTCCACCCGACACATCGCTTAGCATGTGCGAGTATGAACCTGGCCTCTGCACTCATCTATGGGGAAGACTAATTTTCGTCGCCCTCGAAATCTCTCTTCTATCTCGTATGAAGGCAACAAATGTGCGTGCTGCAGAATCGCGCATGTGCTCTGAAACGACAGCCGTATTTCGCGCGGCTTTCGACCAGACATTCCAGTCCAAACCAAGATTGACTCTTCACCTTTGCATAGCTTGATGTCATCGATGCAGGGGCCTCCACTGCGTTCACCAGCCATTCTGTCTGTCTTTATATAATCGACGAATCTTGACTCTGCTTCCACCACGTTTCAAACAAATGGCACTTGTTTATGTCTGGTTCTCAATTTGGCTAACTTCGCGACTTGCCGCTTCCTTGGAAAGTTGGCTTGGCTACTGGCAGTGGCTACCAATCGTTGGCTATTGGCTATCCTATTCTTACCGAAATAATCCAATCCAATCTGTGAGAGCAAAGATGGCGGTGCGGGGGGCGATGGGTTCGCTGACGTTGGTCTGCATTTTATTTCTACTCGTGGAGAAAAGCAACGTAAGTGGCCGCGAATCTCTCGTCTCTTAAAGTTTTGGCAGGTTCCGCATGGGTGTGACCTGTGTCCATCACGTTACGGGTCCAACTCTGTATGGAACCTGCCGGAAGGCTGCGCGAGTCGACGGGATATTTTAGGGGGTGTGCGAATTCCGCTTCGCATCGAATAGAACAGTTTCATTTCTAGCTTCGAATAGAGCAGGTATTTCGTTGCTTTATTTTTCGCTGTAAGGGCTGTTCGGTTCTAGCCACTATTCGCACACCTCTAGTAGATATTTTATGCCGTAATAGAGTGGTGGTAGTACACGGTAGTCGCGTCCATAGTCGGTACTCATCTGTCCACTACGTGATCGCATTATCATTAGAGCCTGCGCCGCAGGCCGCACGTAGTGTGGTTCATACCTGCCTTCTGCGATGCCGCGGCTCGCCTGTACCTATATTTATAAGACCCAATACATCACGCTCACATTTCTGTTTGTGACCGTGTTCGAACTACCCAAATTCGTCCGAGCCAAAATGCCAGCGAGACAACGAAAACAGTCTGCCGTTTATTTATCCTTAGCGGTTTGGTGCGCGAACCCCGAGACAGCGAGTGGCTGACGGGTACTAAAAAAAGAAAAGAAAAAAAAGGGTTTTTTTAGAGAAAAAAGACAAACGAGTTAGAGCTCAATTTCAATGTTTTTTCTTCCTGTGATTATGGATATCACAAGCATTGTGGTACACACTGGTGATGGGGCTGAACAGACTGCTTCAGTGAAAAACGGGGTGAAAAGAGGCAGAGAGGAAAATGTGGGAGGGAAGAATGCAGGAGAAATCAGCCCTAACACTGTACAGGTCACAAAACCAGGACAAAAGAAAGGAAAATGTGTTTGACAATTCTTCTTTGGCTGTTCGAGGCGAGAACGGGAGTTTTGAGGACGAGGACGTATAGGGCTAAATTTCAGGAGACAGCTAGACACAGTATGGGTTGCCTGCCATAAGCGTGAGCGAGACACTAGAGCACTTGGTTTTGAAGTGCACGGAGCTCGCCTGCCCTCCCTGAAGGGGTAACGGATTTGGCGGGGCCCTGGGTTTTACTGGCGACGATGGAAGGACGGGAGGAAAAGGATTACAGTGACAAAGAGACGATTAGAAGGTTGGTGGAAATTATCTAGGGAAAATTGAATGATGGACAACTAACTAGCACAGCTGAGGACAGGCGGGACAGAGGAAAATTGGGACTTCCTCCCGCGTGGCTCCGGCCCAAAGTCTCAACCCTGTCACCCAGTGGGTCCGGTGCTGGAGTAGCGCCGACAAGGTTTGCCCAGAGAAAATTGGCGACTCCTCGCCAGGGAGAAGAGGCCAGGGGTGATGTTTTTAGTTTTTTTGCCCGATCCCCCGAATGTCATCCTGGTGATAGTTGGGGAGAAAATTGGTCTTAAAAGGGCAGGAGGAATCATATGTTTTTGTCTTTTTAGACCTAGGCTAGGTGGCGCAAGCTACCGGCCGTCACAAAGGGTATAGTCATTAACATCCATCCATCGACGTCATACCCAGATGTTTCAACTGCCTTGTGCAAGCCACTTGAGAGGGAACGCATGCAGCACTTTTGACTGCTCGGTTAAAGCTTGCGGAAGACGTGGAAATGCCTCGATCTCCTTATAATATACGTCACAGTTCTCTCCTCCCACTGAACGCGACGAGAAGGAGAGGCTTCAGTGCTATTTTGAAAGCTCTGTTGTGGCTGCTTGGTGCGTAAGGTTGAAATATAGTTTTTTCATTCGTGGTCCTGGAGCCCAAATGAAGACGATTTAACTGTTTATTTCTCAAACTCGGAACCGTTTCAGTTTCTCTTTAAGAAACGCACGGTTTGGCATTGTTTCTTGCCTCGTGATTGACCTTTCGACGTCCCTACCGGTCAATGCTGCAATTTGATTGGCTATGGACAAATAGTAAGATGCCTTGCATTTGTCGAGCTGTGGGCGAGCGACTTTAGTGGCTTCAGCCTGTCCAGTAAGCTTCAGTGCTGTTCGGTGAGGATGTCGTCTCAGCTGGTTGGTGTTGCAGGCCCAGTACGAGGGACGTGCGCTGCAAGTGCATCTGCCCGAGCACGGCCGTCGTCAGCGGCGGCATCCAGACCAACAGGAAGCTGTACATCATGAACGTCCCTCCTCGGAGATGGTGAGTGGGCCGTGCGATTGACTCAGGCCGCAGGCAGGACGAGGGCTTTTGCTCTAAGGCCACACATACATTGCAGCGCCAATTTTATAGTTAATACCTCACTTGCCAAAAAGGCCCGTTCACACGTACAACACGATTCAACTCGGCACTATAGACGCATTGCTGAACTTGCACAGCATCGGAGCTGTATCAGTGCCTTTCTCACAGTGACCCAGCTTTTTCCCGTTTACATACACAATGCAGTACTTATTCAGCACTGATATGGTTGCACTGCATGTGTGAACCAGCCTAAAAAAGTGTTGATATTGCAGAGATGAGTGGTTTCAGTGGTATCATCTCTTGTTTTGTTGTAAGGATGTGTTGCAGCAGTTGCACTTCTAGTGACTGAGATAGACATTTTCCATGGTGTGTGCGAGGAACACTGTCGAAGCACTGGGCTTGCCCAGATATAGTGGATCTTGTCTTTCTCAGAATGAAGTTATCCGGGTGCAGCAAGAGACAGAATCAGACACGCTGCCAGAGCACTTCTGTTGCCATCAAAAGATCCCATGAAATTGATCTCACTGTGGTGAGCTATCTTGCAGTATTGCAAGTTGTGAGGAGGAAACCTCAGCAGTGAGAGGAGACAATATGGTGCTAATTCGGCGCTAAATAAAGCACCGTAGTAGAGTAGGGTCCAACGACCCATAGTCCCCTGCGAAAGTTAAAAAGCCAACTTGGAAAGATGTGCCTAACCTAAGACAAGAAACCAAAGACCATTAAGAAAACTAGAAGATGAGGCACTGCGAACTTGTTGATGTTGCACTTGGGCAGTTGTGGCTGCTTTGCGAGTCGAGGACAATTTTATTTTGTTTTGTTTCTTTTCCTTTTTTTCCCATTTCATGGCTGGTAAGCAGGAATGCCTCAGTGCTGTTCCTTTGGATCCCTCAATTAGGTTTTTTTATAAGAGGGGTCAAGACGACGGTTTTGCTCTCCAACAACAATACCAATATGGTAAAGTAGGTTGGAGTTTCAGAATGCACTCTTAGTAGATTGTAGTAAAGCTAGTTCTGTCGACACATAACCTAGCGCTCTTTAACGTCGACATTGAACCGGAGCGACCACTGTCTAAATCCGAGCACTTCCACACTTTCTTCGGTACTCTTTTTACCGGTGAATTTTTTGTCCGATGCTCCTAATTACAGGAGTCTGCATTACAGGACACTGCGAGGGCCAGCTAGAGCCACCGAATAAGTTGCACTTCCTAGTATCGACACTAGTGCCATTTCGGTGCTTAAAATTACAGTTTCCAATTATCTGAAGCTTACTTGAAATCATAAGACGCACTTTCCTATCGTTCGGAATGTTCAACATAGTCAACTACAGAGGAAAGCAACATCACTTGGGCTCTCTTATACTGTGCCTAAAGCCCAGGAAGTGGGATTTTCTAACTGTAACTAGCGTCAATTCCACCTGCTCTATATTGAGCACCAAAATGGCAAATGGTGACGCCAAGAAGACAATCGGGAATGCGATACCCTAAGCCATGGGTGTTGAAATTGGGTTCCCCAGAGCACAGAACCCTCGAGGGTTCCACAAGCACCCTCAAGGCCCCCTACCTCGGGTGGCCACCATTTCCCTGAAATTTGACCAATGATAATAGTTAATGGCGTGGAGATTCTAACGTTACTACTATTGCTCTTTTAGTGACATTACATTTCAACATAAGCGTCAAATCTTTGAGTGTAGGAGACATATACAGCACTTATTGCTTCAAAAATCCGTTCGATGGCGCTCCCTGGTGTCCGCACGGCTCAGGAAGGGGCGCGTCACAATCTTTGATTCGATTTTTAATAAAGAAATTGGCCACCCATGAGAATATTGTTTTTTTAGATGCTTAGAGCCCGTAGATTAAGTCATCACCATAAGAAGATAATCTCAGAATCCACTCGAGTGCCCCTTTAAGACAGCAGGCATACGTGGGTCATTAGGATTATGCATGCGGATGCCTGTTGTGAGAACTTTTCGGAAAGGTCTTGCTGCTTGACCCGACCGATGGTGTGACTTTGGGCTCGTTCCAATCTACTGGTTCAGAAAAGTGTAGCGTGGTGCAGAAAAGTGCAGGGGCAGCGTACCTCCGGTATGGATTTTAGGATAGGATGCACGCGTAAATCGAATGCAGCAGCATGTACCAAGCATAGGCACTTTGAAAAGGCCAACCTCTGATTGGCGGGTGCAGCAACTGCGAGGGGGCCATCCTGCCCCAGGCAACGGACATCAAGGGCCGGGAGAGCGAGTTCTGCCCCAGGTGCATGTGCCGCTATGAGCGGCGCAACACGACCACCATCCGAGTGCTGGTGATCCTCATCATCTGGGTCATCTCCCTGCTCACGGTCTACATGCTCTTCCTCATGTGCCTGGACCCGCTGCTCAACAAGCGCAGGGCCGCCTACCAGGAGCACGTCAACGAAGAGGTCAACCTGGTGGGTACTCCCTTTCTCCCTGCCCGCAGTGCCACCCAACACCCCCGGATAAAATTGCTAGGTTTTGCGTGGAGGTCGGTGCAGGGCACAGATTGGACGCTACTGCTGCGTTCGTCTGGGACTCGTGCATTCGGTCAACGAGGACACAACTCGCAACCAAGTGCCGACGCTGCAGTCGTGTCCAATCTGTGGCAGACCGAGAAATCTAGGAAGTGTTGCAACGGCTGGTTTCTCCTTTGCAAATGGGCAGAGAAGTGATCGAGCGACGCACCAAGAAACTGACAGAGGAGGAGACGTCGGAACGCCCAGTTCTGGCTGGAATGATTAGTGGGTAGACCTAAAGCTAGCTACCCCTGTCTCCACTGCACTCGTTGAACGCGTTAGAACGCCGGCATCCGGCGTTTGGCTCTCGCATTCTAACACGTTCGACGAGTGAGGTGGAGTCAAAGGCTTTAGGTCTACCCACTAATCGTTCCAGCCAAAGCTTGATGTTCTGACGTCTCCTCCTCTCTCTCAGTTTCTCGGCGCGTAGGCTTACTGTGGTCAGAAAACACATACAAGTTACTCAACGACTTCTCTTAGAGCTGTAGTCTGCTGCTGGTTAAGATTAGCGGGGCAAGCCCCTCCCACAATCTCTCTGCTCACCATGACTGTTGTTTTCCTCCCCTCTAGCGCTTTCTCTGCTAAGGTGGAAAGGGTGGAGGGCTTTGTGGGAGCAGCTTGTCCCACTATTCTTAACCTGCAACAGGCTGTGGATCCATCAGTGTTGCCTTTGTGTCATTTCGAGGGCAGAACGAGCTAGAATTTTACACTCGGCGAAAACTTTTTGTGCTACGTTGTCGAGGCTAGCGTATAGTGTCCGCAGTGCCGTCAAACCTATTTGCATGAGTGCGCACAAATGGGATGCAAGACTCGATGGAAACTAAACATGGCCTTGACAACATAGCACAAAAAGTTAACACCAAGTATATAGGCCCCTTCGAGCATTCTTCTCTTACTGAGTGGCACAATGTCAGATGTAGAAACAATGCCTTATTGTGAATTTAAAGGTGCTTCTTTTCATTTGCCTACCATAGGGCACCAGTATCTTGCTGTAGTATTCTACTTCCTATCCTTCTCAAATAAATTAGTTTCTTTGTTTTTGATGAGTCAATGAGTGAGGGTTAGAAAGTGAGAAATTGAATGAGAAATGAAGTTTAAAAGGTCTGAAAATGTTTTACTTAGCATAACTCTGGACCTAGACTTGCCATAATAAAGTTCAGAGGATGTTATAAATAACACTAAGTCTGCCATGCTGGTGCTCTGTTGTTTGATCTACATTTGCACGAATTTAATAGCTGGTGCTGCCAAAGCTAAAAGGTTCCCCAAGATTAGTTTTCCAGAGCAGTAAACTTGCAAACTACACTCCTAACAGAGCTTCGTCTAACTGGCAATAATTGAGAAAACCTGCATGCGAGTAAGGATTGACACGCGGGTCTCCTTTCTTATGAACAGTGGAGACTTTAGTAGAGTATTATGCATTCATTGGCTCAAAAGGTAGGAAATGGAAGTGGTTCATGGTGGGTTTCATCAGTTTTGACAAAACTAGGCACAACGGGGAAACAGTCGTCCTCCTGTTTGACTCGGTGAATTGTGCATGCCAGATGCTGCTTATAATGAAATTTCTCCTACTGAAGGGTGGATGAAAAAGAACAGCCCTACTGCCTTGTAAACCTACTGCGTGCATTGCGATAACAAGGACATCCGGCCAAGTCCAAATGCTCCGAGACACGACGTTTCGAGGCCTAATCGGCCTGTTCATCAGGGGTGACTATGGCTATGGCCGTTGAGGATTAGTGTTCTTTGCTATGGCCTTAGTGGCCGTGATTAGGGTAGCTGGCCATCTCTCCTTAGGTTTAATTTGATGTAAAATCTGTCATTTACATGCCTCCCCAATGTAGGCATTGGACTTTCTGAGGCCACAGTCCGTAGATGTAGTTATATAAAACTAACTGAGCTTAGAAGCGGACAAGTGGTAGGTTGGGAACAACCTTTACGAGTTGAGCAGCCGAAGTGGGCATGGCAGAGCTCTTAATCTAGGACGTATCGCGTGAACTCTGGTGCGTGTCTCTTCAGGACGAGGCCCTCCCGATGCAGCAGCGCACACGTCGCTCGAGCAGCAGCGTGCTGAACAAGGTGGGCCAGCAGCAGGACAAGTGGAAGCGCCAAGTGCAAGAACAGCGCAGGAACATCTACGACAAGCACACCATGCTCAACTGAGAGTGCCTGTCTCCGGGCCATGCCACGAGGACGCTTTTGCCCTCCGCCCCCTTTCTATATTCGGAATCAACATTTTTGCGTTGTGTCGTCGAGGTTAGCGTAGCGCATTTGCTGAAGTAATAACCGCACTGCTTGTGAACAAAGCTTGCACGTCCACTTTCCCGCTCGGCGTGCGGGTGGCCAATCATCGCAATTGACGGAAGGAGCCCGGCGACCTACCGGACAGAGGTAATTTCCTCGCACAAAAACTATATCCGTGCAGATTGATTGCAGATCACTAGCTCGTTATTCGTTACACTCTTACGTAGAATGTGACGATTGGCTGCGTGTGTGCCCTGTGGATGCGCAGGGCCCGTTTATAAGCGGCGTGTCGACCACTCGAGTAAGTATGAGCGTTTTCGCGCTGCTTCGACGCTGTCGCAGTTACGTGCGCGAGCATGCTTCTTGATTCGGCATCTTTATTGTGCGCGAGTGTGAACGAGACGCAGGGTGAAGCTACACGTGTTTGCGCTGGTGTGCGGGGCTGCAGCACCGAGAAAACTATGCTAGCCTCGATAACCTAGCACAAAAAAGTTGGCACGGAGTTGAGTGGCAGTTGTACGGGCCATGGGGCCTACTGCCAGAGCCATCTTTCCAGACTATTGAGACGTTATTAATATTATGTGAAGCTCTTCTTCTTTGTGCATTGGGCTAATTAATGGGAAAGAAGGGGCTTCTGGTTTAAATTTCACCTTACCTAGTCATGTTTCAGTCATGTTTCAACTGTGGGCTGCAACACCGCTTGCGTGTGGCAGTGCGGTGCTCAGAGGAGCACAGTTGCCAGTAATGAATGATTTCTTGAGTGGCGCATTATCCCTTGTGGTTCGCTCCGTCTTAATTATTTGGTTGTGCACCAGCTGTACGCAACCACAGGCAGTACTATGGTGCGGTGCCCCTGTGGTTTGTTTGCACGTGGCCACTTTTCTTTACCAACAACTTAGTTTTGACGGGGCATTCCCTCAAGTTCGCCTCCGACGAGTTTGAGGGGAATACGATAAGGACTGTGAAGGTTGCTGCATGCTGTAAATAGTTGTACAGTATCACTTCGAATATATTGATTGTTTCACGTAAGGTAGTCTTTCTTGCAAATAGTTGTACAGCAACTGTCGAAATACCTACATCGATTGCTGCGTGTAAATGAGCGTTTCGATTGAAATAAAATTTGAAGTCTTCTTATGTCATTGTTTCTTGAATAATATTTGATTCTTGACACGAGCTGCTGAGCCGCAGCGCACTCACACTCTGTCCCATAGCCTGCAGCAGTGCAGAGATGCACACGCTTCTACGAGACACATCCACAAAGTACTGTGTGCACATCAGTCCGAGTTTTCCAATCACTTTCGAGTTGTATGTGTACAGTTGTTCTGAATGCAACAAATGCCAGATCATGCGGACGGTTGAATATCCATCGCCAACTTGGTGTAATTGAGCGCAATGAGCAGATGAATGGTGTGGAAGCTGGTTACAATGTTTGACGAATGGTGACGGGGTGTGTGTGACGCACCATGGAGCAGCAGGCTGCCACTGTAGAGTTAGTGAGGGGAACCCTGTAGATGCTCTGCTTCCGGCTTTGGCTGCAGGTGTGACGAAGTGTCATCAATGGCAGAAAGCTAGGGCCTTGCTAGGGCAACTGAATTTGTTCAAAATCATTACTTCACCGAGTTGTTGCAAAGCACTTCAGTAGCGCAAACTGTTTTCACGACCGCTCGTGAAACTCTTTCCAAAGCCGGGCTGCAGGCCTCCACCTTCTACGAGGGGGTATTGTTGCACCACAATGTGACAAATGCATGGTCAAATGGGATTACACAAAAGCAGGGTGGAGAATAAAAATAAAGGCGATTTGAATTGCGATTTAAATCAAAGCTTCCCATTAGAAAGAATCCCAAATGTTTAATTATTTACCCTTTGTCTATCATTCGTCCCTCAAAGAAAGAAGAAAAAAAATGAGCAGAAGCTGTTTCCACACTTTCGATTTACTGAAGTATTACAACAATAGAGATTTTTTGTTAACAAAAAAAAATCGAGCTGTTTTTGCTCTAATACGACATTGTTTACATCGAGACTAGAATGTTCTCCGGCGAAATACTGATGGTCATTGATCTGTATAGACTTTTACCCGTGGACTAAATATTCACCCCCGGATGCGTATACAAAATATCTCGTTACAATAATAATGCAGTTTCGAGAAAACGGATTTTGAGGTTTATGCATACTCCTCCGAATTTCCGAATCGCCGGCTGCTGCTCTACTGGCAGCAACGAGCAGGGGTGCTCGTGACGTCAAATGTTGTTTCCGACAGCAGACAACGCTCCCTCTTCCACGGCGTTGTTCGTTGTAGTGATACAGTGAGCGTCTGTAGTTTTGCGGATTGTGTCCGACTTAGGCTATTTAGCAGCATGCAATGGAGGGGGGAATCGGTGATGTGGGTTGCAACGCAGCAGAGTGACATCTCATCAACTTCCGACTGAGAGGTCTCTGCGACAGGAGGGGATCCAAGCAGTGCGACACAAACGCAGGCTCCTAGCACTCGCGCCATGCGAGAAAACAGTTCGCACCGGGCTAGTGAACTTAACCCCTTATACCATTCTGCTTCTGAGGCAGCACCTGGGTTCAGACAAGCTTGATGAATCGTAGCCCATTATTTCCCGCAAACGATTGCGGCGGCCTTTTGACTGCTTTTGACTCTAGGCGAAACTTACTCGAGCTGCCCATGTTCATACGACATCCGACGTCACAATGAGATGGTGGAGCAGTAAAGTTGCAGGTTAGTTTCAGTTTAGATTTTGAAGTATTTCTACAATTACAAATTATTTGAAAAGTTTCGGATAACTCATTGCTGCTCTAGGCTCGGTTCTTCGCCCCCTTTAAAAAAATGTAATTAAAAATGTAAAAATTGAACGATTAGCAAAGAGCACCTGGTGGATGTCGCTAACGCCTCGTTTGTAATGCCCGTCTGGGAACCCTGAGAGGTAGTGACGACGTTTGTCTTGCCTCCGGCCACGACGAGAGAAGAGGCAAGGAGATACTCCCCTCTTCCGAGAATCCCTTTGTGTGTCCCAGAAGTCGCTATTGTCCCTCTACAAGATTAGAGATGATTAACCTGACTCACTCAAAATTCAGTACAAAAGCAGCCAGCTCGGTGGCTGGAACGACTAAGCCATCCTGTCAACGTCAGCCTCGCCGCAGCTTTGCTCGTCCCGAGACGAACTACGTCACGATTGCGTCAAATGTCACATGCTTTATGCTGGCTGCTCTCCGAGCGCTTGCCAGAGTGGGCCCTTTATAACGAAGAATACAGCCACCAGGCTCAAAATACAAACGTGCGATTGTCACTTAAGGATATTGTGGGTCATATTCAGCCTGTTTGTGAACACGACGGGTATATTTCAAATTTGTTGAAATATCCCTTTAAAGGGACACTGACAGGGTATCTATCTGACCGAGTTTTTCTTGAGCGTGACGTATAAGGACCCAACTACAAAAACAACTGCATAAGAGCCCAACACAATTTGTGGCTCGAAATTTGTTTTCTTCCTGCCACTCTCTTTTCCATGGTCACGTGGCTTTGAAACTACTATGTGTACCAAATAAATTCAAAGTCATGGGTCACCTAAGGCACACATTCAATATTAAAAATAGAAAATAATACGTAACCCCATTCTTGTGGCCTCCATAAAGCTGCAAATATGTTGATAAAAAAAAAAAATGTTGCTCAGATTACAGCAAGTTAACATTATTAGATTAGCTCAGTTACAGAACTGCTCATAGATGCTGCTTGCACGAGCAGTACTCTCCACTCGCTCACCATTGCTGTCTTCCAAATCTTACCCAAATGGATCCGAGTAATTTGTGTCACGTGACAACACAGGCTGAAGAATGCTGGGTGCGGGTAGGTTTTAGAATATCAAGGTACAAAACCCTTACCCTGGAGTAAGATCGAGTGAGTTTTGGAGCACGGCCCACGACTTGTGTCGTGTGCATGCAACTTCGTTGTCTGCTTCAAGTGCCAAAAAAGCGAGGAAAAAAAAAAAACGTGGTCAGTTGTAGCCTGTAATTTTCGGCCATAAGCTTCCGTGCTCGTGTTTTGGTTTTGAGAATCTAAAAATTGTAATGATCGATAAAAAAAAAAACTTTTTTTTAGAGAGGGTAATCTAAAAAACATAATTTCTATTTAAATCAGTAAATCTTATTAATTTGATTCTTTTTTAAATCATGATTCTTATCCACCATGCATAAAAGGATTAAGGTTATGCAGAATTAAGAATAAACAGCTCACAAACAAGCTTACTTGAGTTTCTTATTGCAAAACAGAACCTACTTCTTGAGTGTGCCATGCACACATGTTGGTTACATTCCAACTTTCGTGGGAATCTATGGCTGCACTCACTCTTACATTTTTATTTCAAAGTTTTGCCAAAAGAGAGAAGTGCTAGGGCAGGAACTTGTCATGACTCGAACTGTGTTTTGACACATCTGTAGTGAATGGGAGAAACACGTCGCTTGACAAATCCACAGCCTGTGTCTTTTTTAAGAAAACTCTTTATTGAAATCTCCTTGTGCATTACAACTAGTTCCCCTGCAGTAAGAACATTTATTGCTCGCAGGGCTTAGTATAAACATGAACTAGAATATATAAAGATAGTTGAACATTCATATCACCTAAAATTTATGATCCTTACCCGGCGATGGAAGACTCTTTTTTAAGTCGTAACTTTTGTAGACCCCCCGAGTCAACAACCATACATGATATGCACAAGTCTTCACTATGCTCTTTCTAAAGCTCAGGTTGGAGGAATGGCTCCGAGGGAGCAGTGCACTCACACCACTGCCTAAACACAAGCGAAGGGGAGGGACAGCCACGGTCAAGAACTACCAGCCTCCTGCCAAACCTTTCAATCAGTTGCAAAATCAAACATGTTGGTAGAGATGGCGTCGGGGCAGAGAGAAAACAACATTTAGAAAATATACAAAAGGAATCTGCATGTTTTGAAAGTAATAATATGCCACAACAAATGGAGACGATGTGGAGGCACAGTTCCATTTGGTCGTAAACTTCACAAGAATTTAAGCAGCTAGGTTGCGCTACAAATTTGGACAGGCCATGAACATAATATAAGCAGTCACACATGATGATACAAACAAAATGAAATTAGTTGTCGATGTTAGTACAACTCGCATTATAAACCATTTCGAAAATCCACAAAGAAGGTTTCCACTGAATTGCATGTAAATGTTTATGATCACTTTTTCCTAGAGTCAGGGCGTGTAAATGGTCACTACCACACCCCATGTTATTTACAGTTTATCAATTAGTCATGGATCGGCATTTCTTCAAGACTTTACGGTACTACTACCCAAGAGACCCAATCACCAAAACGTTTTTAGAAGTGCATATACAAATCATTTGGAAAGTCAGTATTCAGACATGAAATAACAAAAAAGTCGATGAGAGCAGTTCAAACACAAATCACCGCAAAGGCTCTCATCCAGAACAGCCAAGATAGTTACCTCAAAATGTCAAGTCATGCTGATGGAAACAGTGTGGAGACGAGACTTTAAGTGCAAGTAAAGTGCTACGAGCAGACATGGTGGAACACACTGGCCAGTACCTCTATCTCACTTTCCCACCGACGGTACATAGAACGTGAACTCATCAGACTGATTTAGTGCGGTTTCAATTTGCATAAAAAGTGTGCTCTATTCACAATACGATTCCTGTCAGCTTCAACTTGAGGTTTCAAGTATCTGCTTACTCAGTACTTGAGGCCTCAGCCCGTGCATAGATTATCTCGATGTTTATGCAAATCGGAAAGGGATGAACCTAAACCCGGGTGTCTGAATGCTACTGCTCTAACGACCAACTACAGAAAAATAGAACAGAATAATAAATACGGCGCATCACATGACAACACAACCAATGATGTGTTGTCTTTCATATCTACAGTGAGATTCGATCCGCCAAAGGGGCAACTGCCACACAGGGGGAGGTGAGGTACATGGCACATATTTTATACAATCGAGCAGCACACTTTCATCTTTTCACCATTCGAATTCAGGCTCGCACCAAAGTCGCATCAGCTGCCACACGGCCTTCCGCACGCATTTTGGACCGTCATCAAATTTGTTCTTTCGGCAAGAACATTTAGGAATGACCACCAGCCTGGTGCGACGACGACACGTGCAAGCCGTGTACGGAGCATACTTGCAAACTAGCACTTTCGTGCCAAATTAAGCAAATGCGCACGGCGCAAACGACATTTTGAACCGCAACTAATTTTTTTCTGTAACTGCATTGTGCATATCTCAAGATGCGAAAGATGGACATGCAGGACGTTAAGAGAGCATTTCAATAAGGCTAAAGTCTAAGCAGAGGCCTGCAGTAGGCTCAAATAAAAAAAGTTTCAGCTGGTTACATTCTGCATGAATTTACGTGCACTCCTGATCTCGAGTGTATAGCAACTTACAAGAATGAAATTGATTTAAGATTTTGCATTTACCCAGTTGAGACGACGTGACAACAACCTACATCACTGACACGACTAGTAGCCTCATGTGCCCCGATTTCTAGTGAATCTCAGAAATAAAAAGTCGGATCATCGCAGCAGTTAAGGAAATGTCATCCCAATGACTTCTTCGTAAGACAAGTAATTTTTGTTCCGGCATCATTTAGTGACGCTATCTGAAATCATTACGTGCGTCCACACCCAACAGTCTTGTTTTTTGTTGTCTAGGGAATACTTTGTTAGGAGCTGAGTTACAAGTTTGTCAATTTACTAAAGTGATAAAGGATTCTTTTGCTCGATCGCATGAACAGGCCTGGAGCGAATGGCCTTCGGATGTGCCGAGACGCAACGCATTCCTCAACCCTCTGGCAGTTGCCCCTCCGCGATATGGAACCAAATGGCTTTCCAGCCACCCAGTGTAGCAGTTCACCCAGTGGCGATTTGCTACAGATGCCAAACACTTCTAACAGCACCCCGTAAGCTCCTGTTCCACAAGACAATACAAAATTCGTGAAATAACCGAAATGGAGCAAAAATAATACCTACCATAAAATACCGCTGAAGCACCCACTTCATACAAGAGCCCACTATTAACATTCCCCATACTTGGGAATCCTGCAAATTCTACGTCAAGCACCCGATTTGACCGGACAAGCGCCCATGTTTAGATCAACCCAATTTTCAGTGTGAGTGGGCAGGGCTCTCCACTGGTATTTTACGGCAAAAGGCTGCATATCTTCGGATGGCCAATAGTAAATATTTTTTGCACGTCTTCATCACGAAGGTTTCAGAAACCAAATTTGAGGACATGAATGAAGACAGTAACCAAAAAAAGAAACAATAGTTGGATGTGCGTGCAGTCACCAAAATGAAACAAGAGATCATAGCTTGGTAAAAAAAAAAAAAAGTAAACATCAAAAGCGTAAATGTCACAAAACATCTAACAAAAACAGTTGTGTACTCAACTAACTGCAACCCACGAACAACTCCACTTCCAGTGAAACTCTCATGATAAGGGCGCGAGTAAACGGTTGCCTCAAGGAGAAAACGCATGTAACGAAATATTGTAGAATAAATATAGTCAGCCTGATCGAGGTTTTGATCACGATAATCTCCTCAACATAAACTTAGCAGCTGCTATAAAGCACTCTTTTAAAGTCCTGAAAGTGCAACAGGAATATCAGGTCTCAGATGACCTTTTTCAGCTCACGTGACCTGCATACGAGTAGAGAAGAGTATCCTGCAGTTCGTTTTGCCGCATACTTCACTTCTGGATAGAAACTTGGAAAGCAACAAAAACTCGCGAGTGAGATAAAATCAAGAGCAGAGTTGCCACAATAATGCGAGGCAAAATACTCTCTCAACGGACAGCGACTATGGTATGGTGAAAATTAAGCTACTCGTAAATGAATAAATCATATTCGAAAATGAAGATATTCTCAATGGCTCAATAGGGTAGGACTGTCTGTAATGTCACGAGTGAAGTTTTCGTGAAAGTTGAACATTCTGCTTCTTAAATGCAATTCATGCTTATGGCAATAAACATCACAAGTGTGTCCACACCTACAACCTCGACCTCTTAGCAGAAAAGCCTATTGGAACTGTGACAGAGACGAAACGGAAAATCTAAAATCTGGGAGTATTTTGCTTCACTGAAATCGCTAAGGGCACAAGTAAGCGGATGCCTCGAGAAAAAAAAAACTGACGTAACCAATAATTGTAGAATAAATATAGTCAGCCCAATCGTGCTTTTGATCATGATAACCCCTGTGCCACTGTCGTCATCACACAATACAACCAGGTCTGTTCACAGACCACGCAAACATTGCACTACTACTAGTACAGGGTGAGCAATAGACTGCTCCAAGTCAGGAAAATTGCTGTCTAAAAATCGGCGCTCAATCTGGTTTGGTCTCAAAGAGCCACATCCCTTCAATGGAGATGGCTAGGCCCCTGGTAAGGTAGCATTGCATATCTGTTAGAACGGAAAAAAAAAGGGGGCGTGCAGGGAACAAATAAAAGGAACAGAGAGACTTGTGCCCATTCAGACTGCTCAGGATACCACCTCTGCGTATGCGCACGTCTTGTAAAAGTGATTCTCAAAAATATACCTCGCCGCTCAAATGCACATATCTTACACTGTACAAGCGGGTACCCCTGCACGACGCCGGTCGAAGAGTACTCGCTCTGTGCTTGGCAATGATTCGCGTCTCCCGTCGGGTTTCGGACGCTCCGTCGGATGCTCTCGTGTCGAGCGTGCAGAGAGTCGGCCCCTTTCGAATTTCCGTTCTCTGCTCGGACCAGGATGCCCAGAACGCGTCTACGACCGGTGTGTTTGGTGTCCCGTTCGGCCCACGCATGAAGAGTGGTCCCGAAACGGCAACAATCCACGTCACAAAAGCCTGAGTGTCACGCCATCAGATGTCGCAATCCTGGCAGTTGCTTGCGAATGTTCCGGAAAAAAAAAAAGAAAAAAAAATGAAAGACGTTTACAATTCCCTGCAATGCCGAATTAAAGCGCAGCTCTTGAAGATCGTGACCTTCGCTGTGAAGGTCGTGACCTTCACGAGTGACCTTCCTGATGCCACTCGTGACATCACACGTGACGTCCTGTGTGACATCATTATGGGAAACGTCTCATAATGCAATGCACTGGTTACGCCGACGGCGACGCCGCTCAAACCGGAAATGGGCGCCTAAGAGCTGCGCTCTAAAAGTAGGGGCTAGTGTTACCGTCGTCGCGGCGTACCAACTTCTGGTTGCCAAAGCTTCTGTGGACTGTCAAGCCGGAGGGCGACCTGCAGCAAAGCAGGCGTCTACCACGTCTACCGCCGCTGCTGCGACGCCGTCAGGGGGAGACACCATGATGCTTTTATGATGCAGCAGAAATCGAGGAACCACTTTTTAAAATGTGATAAAGAGACCGGTCGAAGACGCGTTCTACGCACCGTAGCTGAGACACGTAAAGGTCCCGCGTGACGGCGGGTGCGAGAGACGGCATCCAGGCTGCGTGTCTAGGTGTGCTGCAACTTCCGCAGCCTCATTACCGGGAGTAGTTGTAGACTTGCATAGGACTTTCGAGTGGGTCCTACGCTTGGCACGAGACCTAGGGGCCAAAAACTGCCCAGGGGAGTGCTTCGGCCCGACGTGCCGTAATGCCTTCCGGTCACATGTCCTTGCTGACGGCTGGCTGTGACCCCGTGGATCTGGACGACGCGGTGGGGCCGGAGTCACTCTTGGCGCCACTCTCTTTCATGTGTTGCTGGTACCTGGATGGATGGATGGATGGATGAATGGATGTTACTGGCTTGTAGCTTGTGGTAGCTTGTGCCACCTAGCCTAAGTCTAAGAGAGACAAACATTTTTGACGCCTCCCGCCCTGCTAAGCCAATTTTCTCCCCTAACTATCACCAGGTAGTGTGGGATATCACCGGGATGACCTTTGGGGGATAGGGCAAAAAAACTAAAACATCACCCCCCGCCTCTTCCCCCCGCGCGAGGAGTCGCCGATTTTCCTCTGGTCAAACCTTGTCGGCATTACCCCAGCACCGGACCCACTGGGGGACAGGGTTGAGACTTTGGGCTGGAGCCATGCGGGAGGGAGTCCCAATTTTTCTCTGTCCCGCCTGTCCCCAGCTGTGCTAGTTAGTTGCGCATCGTTCAAGTTTCCCCAGATAATGGGGGAGGTACTGTTGCCAACTTGCATTTCTTCCGTCAATATCAAGCAGGAATGGAACCTTTTTAAAAGTGTGCGCTCCCTAGTATCTGCTGCATTCACCATCAGAGGCCGCCATATTTTGGGCACGCACTATGGACATGCACTGAATGCAAGAGATGCATAAGCGTCGCCGTGAACTTGAACCAAATCGCGCGCTGCCCAAGATATGGCGGCCATCACTGTTGTTTGATCGACCTTTGAAAAGGGTCTTTTCTTGATATGCGTTGGAACAGTGCAGTTGAGTAGTTACAATCCTTCCTAAAATAAAGCACAACGATGTATTCTAACTATTCGTCTCCAAATAGTCCAGTAATTGTGACGACTTGTGTTGTGGACTGTAGCGAATTTATGTATTGTAGCACACAACAAGTTTCACAGCCCTGGCTCGTTAGCTACTGTGCCTGTACTGCTATTTATATGTCCTAGGAGGACAGGATATTTCTTTTTGGGAGGGGGGGGGGAGGTGCCATGAAGACTGCATGTAATTACATTTTTTGCTTTCCACAGTCTTCTGCACCAAGGACACAAATGGTGCACGAGGCAAATGCTTATCTCTTCCTTGTGAGCACCCATCTACAGAATGCAAATAAGCGTCCTATTTCTATGCCAGTGTAATTCAACAAATGGAACTACACGATGGTACAGATACAGATAACTTATTACAGCGAAGCTGTTTATGGCTAGGGTTTCATGACTTTTTCGTGTGCAGTGACTAAAAAACTCTACGCTCGCACCGCCGCACGCGCACGCCTTCCCCGTATAAAATATTCGAAGTAAATAACCAAAATAAAGCGTTGACGAACGTGCGTGCAAGATGCCTTTTGTTTTAGGCTTTTGCTTTAGAACAGTTACTGCTGCAGACGGCGGAACGTGCGGCGTGTGGAACACCATTCCCTGCATTCTCCTTGATGCTTGGGTAATTTAGCAATAGGTCTATTCAGTAGATTAGTTATCAATAGGCACCATTTTCAAGATCAGTAGACTCTCAGGTAGATAATAAAGGTTTCTCAAAGATTTGCTGCTGTGCGACCCGCTTCGGCCATGTCTACGCTTGCACTGCCCTCTCCTTGTCGTCGTTCCAAGCGCTTAATTGCGTGCCTAGTTTCCTTTCCTTCCGCTCTCCCGGAGTGGCAGTCTCGTCGCGCATGTCTACTTTCCGCCGGGTGGCGGTCCCGTCGCGCATGTCTAGTTTCCTCCGGCTCCTCCGAGCGGGTCTGTGTCGTGTGCTAAACAGCTTCGCTGGTCATCCACCTTCCCAGAGTGGAATGGCTCACGATCTTTTAATGCGAATAGCATTCTTTGGATACTTCACGCACTTTTCGTCTATCTATGTATCTATCTGGCTATCTAACCTCTTACACCGCGGGTCGATAAATAAATAAAAAAGACCGGCGCCGGCTGGGATTCGAACCGTTGACCCTTTGATCAGCAGGCAGACGCGCTAACCACAGAGCTATGAAGGCAGTCATTCAACGCACTCTTAATCGGTTGTTTATATCTTTACCATAGAGACACGCTTTACAGCGCTGTCACAGCTACTCGGAGCGCGCGCGTAAAGTCCATTGCACGAGGGCTCATTCCGCTCCCGTGAGGCTGAGCACGGCCGCTACATCACCCTCTCCCGAAGCGCGGGAGAGGGTGAGCTAGCGGCCGTGCTCACCCCTCTCCCGACCGGTTTGAGACCTGGGCAGAGACGCCAGAAAGTCTGGTCGGTGCCATTTTGGAGTGTTTGTGCGTATGGCGCGTGCTTTGCTCGCCCTTCCGAAGTGACACAAACGCACGTGCTGGGCTGCGGAGATCGTGCGCAGGGCTGCGAGAGCTGTCAACAAATTTAGAATCGCCTCAAGAGTGGGGCTGGCGTATCTAGAGTGTGCCGGCCACCACGACGAGCGCGCATAACTCCGCACCGTTTGATGCTATTCGCATTAACGTAGATAATCATTCCCAAAGGATGTGGTCTCTGCTGATTTTCTTTCCTTTCGGGACCTCTGGCTGACGGTCACTACCCAGGGCATGATTTGTTGACGAGGACCCCAACTTTGTTTCTTTTCCAAGAGCAGGATTCAACAACCGAATGGTTCAGCCAATATCCAGCATTCTCTGCACCATCACAAAAGCGTTCGTAAGCACTGCTTGGAAATGCACTGGTGCAGCAAACAACAAAAGATTCGACAAGCCATGCCCTCAGTCGGTCTCGTTTGCGTCAGGCGACACTGAACGTGTTTCCTCTTCGAAGCGGCCTATGCGAAGAACCTGATGCGACCGTTACCCGCATTACCTAATGCGCCACGAGGCATCAGTGATAGCCCCTCACTTATTTTGCCCTTATTGCAATACGAAAGGGAACAACAGCCGAAAAAGACAATTGCTTTACTCGTCTTGCGCCACTTCTTTTGTGCATTGTGCGACAAAAGAAAGGATGGTTTTGGGAAAATTTGGGGAGGGGTTTGGAAGTTTGATGCCACATCACCGTCGTCACCCAATGTCATCACGGAGGAAATAGCAGCCACAGCCCAAGTGCCAGCGTGAGACTTTGTTACTATTTCCTAAGAATCGCATCGTGGCGGTAGCTCACTGCGGCATTTTCTCCAACGCGTTCTCCATGAGATAAGACAAGCATCCTACCCGAACCGCCCTTTCGACTTTTCCGAGAGGGTGCGATTTGTCGACAGACCAGCATCACTTGTGTTTCTGCTATACATTTCTGACATGTCATCCTATTGCACTTTAGACTGTCTACTATTTTGACCATGTTTTTGTTTGTGTACTGTTTATTTATTTACTATGCCCACAATGGTCCTGACCAAGGACCAGTAGTGCAAATAAACAAAATGCGTCCCAGGAAAATAATATCCAACTGGAAACCTTACCACGCGAGCCATCGTGTTGGCTCGCGTGATAAGGCTGTAATGCCTTCTGCAGTGTCCACTCTTCTATCTTGTTTGTTTCGGTGCTGCCAATGGCGCTGCATGCTTCGCAAAAGATCTATTTGGGAACGGCTGTAGCAGACGTCGGAGGTGAGAGCAGAAAAGCGACTACTATATGCTATCTTTTCTCGCTCTCTTCTGCGTCACGTCGAAGATACGGGGGCAAGGACGTTCCCATAATTAATTGCGTGCGAATTGGTTCCTTGAAATTGACTTGCAACAACTTGCACAGAGCCGCTGTAGAGAAACGAAATATGCTGGAGCCAAGGCACTGCCGTTAACTCCTTATTGGCAAAAAAGGGCCGAATGAGTTCAAAGTGCCTCTGGGAAAGCGGCTTTGCAAAGTGCCGGGTTTGGGGTGGGACATATCTTCTACTCTGTGTTTGTGAGATGCAGACCTTGCACTAAAGCATGACAAGCAGGAAGTTTCTTCAACCTTTGAACATTGCATGTACCAACAAGATACTGTGAAGTCACATTTTCTTTTCTAATGACAGTGACGTTTTAGGACACCGACGCGGAAGACGACAGGAGCAGACAGCTTCCGAGCTGCCGAGGCGGAAAAAGCACGACGGAGCATGCACGGCGTGCGTCGTTGCGCCCGTCCCGTTTTTTGTGAAGGCAATGGTCGCTTCTCGCAATACCTGGAGTCCAAAATTTGAGACCGCCGCGATATACAGACGCTCTAGGCTGCGGCCGACCTCGGCCCGGCTTCGACGCCCACCTGCGTATGCGGTCCCTGACGACGTCGAGGTGGGCGGCGATGTAGCGCTCGTGGGGGGCCACCCGCAGCACCTTCTGCAGGCAGGCCTCTGCCCGGAGCAGGAAGCCCCGCTGCACGTGCACCACGCACAGGTTGTGCATCGCCTGCACATGCGAGGGCTCCACGGACAGGATGCGCTGGTAGCACTGAAACAGGTTCGTGGGGATGTGGCAGAAAGGGCGTCCGAGGGGACCACGCTCAATCGGCACCTCCCAGATGACAAGCCGTGGATTTACCTGCTGTATTTAGGATCATCCAGTGGGACTTAAGAACTTGATGGATAACACGGTCATAGTGCCGGATTTATCCACCAGATTTATGATTATCCGGTTAGATTTACCTCATCGTGGAAACAGCGTGAAAACACGAGGACGTAGAAGAAACACATGGGATGAGTGCTGTTTATCAACTGACGAATTTTTTTAAGAAGGCACATGAAAATGACCTTTCATTCTATGGCAGTGCAATACCGCGCAAGCGCATTACATGACCCTTAATGAAAGCGTGATGACAGGGGCTAAAAAAGCTAGCCCAAATCCAAAAATGTCATCTCACCATCTAGCAGCGCTAACGACAATGGGCCTTTTCCGAGAAGTGTTCTGCGCAGCAGCACGGCTGCCGATGCCAAGCGGCGGAAGTTGAAACCAAAAATCGAGGAAATTCGGAAGGAGGCTGTAGATCAGCGAGTAGCAAACGTAATTGCAGCATACATATAATTGTGTTACGCAAAAAAAGAAAGCGGACGGAAAGAATAACAGGACGTTTAAGTGGACGCCACGGATGCCCCACTTGGACGGCGCGTTGGGCACGCCCCGCTGCTCAGAGAACGAAGAAACTGGTAGCGTAGCTCCCATTATCGATTGGTAGCGCAGGTAGGTCCCTTCCTCGATTTTTAGTTCGTGCAGCCACCGCCTGGTGCCGTCCGTATGTGAAAAAGGTCCATTGGCTGACGGAAGGGGCTCCTGCC
>JAZHYW010049103.1:0-13491 GCA_037355805.1 Ixodes ricinus | reverse complement strand
TTTTTTTCTTTATAGTCAGTGATCATCAGGAGTTGGACCCGCAGCCATGTAGCAGCAGGCAGTGCGACGGCATGAGTTACGGTATGAATCTCGCATATAGCTTGGGTTCTGAAGGGAGTTTCTGGAAGCCTAAAATAGTCTCTCGTTCCTCGAAGAGACCTAGCTTCTCCTTGGCCTAAGAAGCCTGTTAGCAGCATGCCGGCTGCCACTCTCTGGCTTCCAGGAGGCTCGAAGTCCTTCCTGCCAGCTTTAACTAACCTCGTGTTTTGTCTATAGTTGCATATAATGGGGCTTTGATGATTTCTTGGCCCCCCCGGCATCGCCTACAGCTGTATATTTAAGGTTTGGTGTTTAAAGGGTCATGGACCGATAAATACAGGCCAAATAAAATTTCACAGTTTAATATTAAACAAAGATAAAATCTTTTTTTCGAGGGAGGGGGGCGAGTACTTTGTGTATTTGTGACGCACTTCTCATGGTGTTAGCGGCATATATTTTTCCACCATCTTATTTTCATGCAACGTCGATGTTCCAGAGTCCCATTGCTGCACTAACCACAACTTTGCTAATGCACTAGCAAATTCTGTTGCTAGAAAGTGCAGCATGTCTGTCTGGCACATCGTCATTGGCCTATCTTTATGGCGTGCAAAACAATGGCTTTTGAATTGGTTGACTACACTGCTCACCTTAATAATTACATTTGATGTTTTGGACATTTTAGATCATGAAGGAAGCCCCGATGAGGCTGGTGAAGGAGGGGCGTGGTCCCGCAGCGAGGTGTTGTTGTTGATTTCACTTTATGAAAAGTACTGTGCTGACTTCAACAACCGAAAGTTAAAGAAAAGAACAGCATGGAAGAAGATCAGTGTAGAAATGAAAGAGGCTGGTGCACACAGATCGCCAGACGACTGCGAAAACAAATTCAAAAGTTTGAAGCGGACTTACACTAGAAGGCGGCAAGATAAAAGGAAGACGGGACGAGGCCGCAAGGATTGGGAATTTTATCAACATATGGACAACCTTTTCCAAGATACAGCCGAGTACACTGCCCCGGTGTGTGCAAGCATGCCAGTCGTTCCTGCAGCCTCAGTCACTGAGTCCCAAGTCATCACCCCAGCCACCAGCACACCTCGAGCCATCGCCATGCCCTCCCAAGCCGGCAGTGTGTGTCCGGACAGCGCACAGACTCTGAGGTCAACCAGGCAGCCTGAGCTCCCGCAAGGAAGGAGGAAGAGGCCAGCGAGAATCCTGGGAGAAATTCTCGAAAAGATGGACGCATGGGAACAAGAAGACAGGCAGCGGTACAGGCAGCAGCTGAAGCTGCAACGTACTAAGCTCCGACTGCTGAATCGCCTTGTACATCAATCTAAACAGTCTCAGCAGCCTTAAAGGGGTGCTGAACCGAAATTTAGATTTCCGAAAACAATGCAGGAGCTGTAGGTGGGACGCTGCAATCCCTACAACACGTACTCGTAAGGCGATATCTCGAATCGACGGCCGTATTTTTGGAAAAAAGGTCGAGATTGAACAAGGCCGACGAGGCACGTGACGTCAAGATATCTCGTTTCCTCCTCTCTTCGTTTCGCCCCCTCAAGGCGGCGAGGTGGAGAAGATGCGAGGCCGTTCCCTCTCCTTCTTGACTCTTCAAGGAGGCACATTTGACACGTATGTTGACGTCTTGTTTCTCCGAGAAGAGGAAACGGCCTCGCGTCTTCTCTGCCTCGCCGCCTTGAGGGGGCGAAGCGAAGAGAGAAGGAAACGAGATATCTTGATGTAACGCGCCTTGTCGGCCGTCCATTCGAGATATCGCCTTACGAGTAGTGTTGTATGTAGGGATTGTAGCGTCCCGTCTACCGCTCCTGCATTGTTTTCTGAAATCCAAATTTCGGTTCACCATCCCTTTAAAAGGGACACCGGAGGGGTTGGTGCTTACGTCATTTTATGGCTTTAATTTATTCTCTCTGCTCCAAGGATTCAAAAAATCTAGGAACTGTTATTACACGTGCCCCACTTCAATATAAAAAATGAGATGTTCGTTAGAATTCTGACAGAAATGCTGCAGAGGGGTGAAGGGGCAAGAATGAATCAGTGAAACCAAGTGAAACACGCTTGGTTCACGCCTAGGGCCTGCAAGTCAGCTGTAGACAAGATCTTTTCATAGTCACCGAGTCCACTTATTCATGTGACCTCAAAAGTCATTTTGCTTAGACTAAATGCGCTTCACAATGCTCCACTAGTTCTTCCTAGCTCCTCCTCCTTTCCCGCGAGCCATTCTCGTTGACAGTCTGGCTTTGAATGCATGTAATGCAGAAGGACGCCAATAATTTCTGGATTTCTAGGATCCTCAGAGCAGATAACGAAACCAGAGCCACAAAAAGAAAAAGTTAAAAACCTCTTTAGTCCACCTTTAAATTTCACTTTTCTACAGCGATGGTCGTTTAGTGTGTCGTTCTGCGGCATGAAAAGAAAGTATAGCAAAATGCTAACCTTACTAGTTAGGCCAACTGGAGCAAGCCTTTTCGTACTAAACCTTAAGAGCTGCATATATTGTTTGTAACAGTTAATGTTTCTTTTTACAGTTCTCTTTTGCAGAAGCATGACAGACTTGTCTGTGTTTCGAGTTGCTGGAAAGTACAAATATAGTGGTAAACAAAAAGTATTCCAAGATTCATAGTTTTTGCCACATTTTGGTTGCTGTCTGTACACTTCATTCAGTTCTTACTGGTCATTTTGTGAGTTTTTCTTTTTTGGGGGATAAATGAGCATTGCTTTAGGCAATTATCACCTATCAGGAAAGTGACTCCAAGTGTTTCATTTGTAGTGCTAAGAATGAGCCTGTGGTTTAAATTTATGAATAAAACTGCAGTCTTTTGCTCAAAACTATAGTTTTTTTTTTTCTTGTTGCACATTCCACCATACTTTTACTATTTTTAAGGTTATATTTTTTGGGAGGCTCAAGCTATTGAAAGTTTGTAGACCTGTTGAAAGCAGAGTTATCTAGACAAAATTTTAACTGGGGAGTTTGGTACCCCTAATTGAAGATGTACAGGCAGGTTGCAAGCCTTCAATTTATTAAGCATTGCATGAAGCTGGGTGTGTTATCAGTTGCTTACTTGTAGCACTAATAAATCATAATTTCAGGCATAAAACCTTTACAGCAAAAGAAAATTTCTAGAAAAATGTTAGAACTCGTGAAACATGTTCCTTAGGTAAACCCTGTTTGTAGTCGACTTCCACCAGATTCACTCATTTTCTTCATTTGAACTTGCTAAGGACATGAAAACTTGAGCTCATACTGTGACCTGTATTATGAAAACATCTCTTGCTTCAAGCAGGGTGCAGCAGACTAGCAATTGCATCGCGCTTGGCTTTTGCAGCTGTAGAGGCTCTCGACAGATCGGGGTCTCTGCGCACTAGGCGTGGGTCATCCAGTTCTTCTCTGGGAACAACAAAGGGCTCCGCAGATGTGAGGATGATGTTGTGAACAACACAAGCAGCCATCACAAACGTGGGGATCATACGAAGGTTGTCCATGTCGAGGTACTTCAGTCGTCGAAATTTTCCTTTTAACTGGGCGAAAGCTCGCTCCACCACTGACCGTGCGGCACTTAATGTCACATTAAATCGGCTTTGTCTTTCCGTAAGATGGCCGTTGTCTTTGTAAGGACGCATAAGGTTGACTTGGAGTGGATATGCTGAGTCTCCAAGGATGTGATACTCTTCGGAAAGGGAACTAATGATGTCGTCCAAGCCGGAATTGGCGAAGATCCGTGCGTCATGTAGGCGACCTGGGGACCCAACGTGCACATGGGTAAACACCATGCTGCTATCGCAGCAGCCCTGCAGCACGACGGAATGAAACTCTTTTCTGTTGAAGTATGCTGCCTGCTCATCTTTGGGGGCCTTAATGGGCACATGACAGCCGTCGACTGCACCCACAACACCTGGAAATTTCCACTTGCGTTCAAAGTGGCCGGCCACCAGGGCATCCTGCGTCGGCCACTGCATTATGGACGACGCACATCGTGCCCACACTGACACAACCTCTGCAACTATGAAGTGAAGGGTGCTTTTACGCACTCCGAACCGGTCCGCGATACCGCGGTAGGATTCCTGGTTTCCCAGGAGCCATAGCGTCATTAGGACCTTGGAGGCAGTAGGTATCCTGGCTGCAATGGTCTTGTTCAGGTTGGAGTCAGTCAACTGAACCAGCACCTGGAATGTGTGCAACGGAAACTTTTAATAAACGAAAAAGAAACCATAACACACTGTATGAAAGTGCTAGGCGATATGCTATTTGGCTATCTCTCATAGCTAAAAAAAAGAAATGTCCAGGTTTTTGGATATGCATGCATGTGACCTACAAGTGTGAATAATTGTTGCTCCATGGCATGCAGGAGGGTAGGTTAAAACGCCCAACCTAGAACAATTTAATTTAAACACCCCTCCCCTCCCCTTTCCCGAAATAAATTACGGGGTCTAATACTCTAAACAAGTTTCTTTTAACAGGCTCAATAATTAGCAACAATTTCAAGCTGCCAGCAGTTTGACATGTTTTGGTCCTAGTGGGGTATTTATTCGTAGTCCTTCACGTAATCAATTTTTACCGATTTTCTTTTTTTTTTTTTAGTTTGCGAAAATTAATTTTTGTTAGCTGCTATGACTTTATTCATTCAGAGGCTGGCACATGTGTCCGTTCCTACTGGCTGTCTTCCTGCAATAGAATATATTAGTTTTATACTCGGACGAAAATTTATCGAGCCTTCCTAGCAATTATCTTTTTTTCCTGAAGCCTAAAAATGAATTCCGACTACAGAAATAACTGCATGCATTCGGAACGTTGTGCGGTTACCTCAAACGTTGATCTGTACATCCTGAAGTGTTCCTTGAACTGTATGTCCGTATAGCGTGGAACAACTTCGTCAACAAATCCTTCGATTCCCCGAATCCTACCGGAGCCCGAAGGCTCGGCGGAATCTGCGGAAGCGTATGTTATAAGATCGTATCTTGTTGCACTATGCGTGCAGACATACCTTCAGGGATGACTTGCTTGAGGGCGCCAAGCACCTGTTTCACTCTTCTTCGCTTAGCTCTTCTTTGCTGATACAAAAACTCATCGAAGTCGTCGTCAAGTAAAATATGAACGAGCAGGCTGTTTCCGTCTGCTGCCATGATGTAGCGCGCGCTATTTTCGCAGCGCGCGCGCGAAATTCTGTCGGAAGCGGAAATACGACAGCGTTATTGCAAAACTTGGCCGTGGCGTGGCGCGAGCGGCGTCCTAATGGCCTTATTGAGCCGTTCAGTAGGCACTCCGAGAGCTCTGACTCGAGTCACTCCGTTCGGAGGCAAAGGAGGCGCTACTGAACGCGCCCATTGACACGCGGCATTCGAAGCAGGGACCTCGCGGCGACTCGCGTTCGAATCTGTATGCAGGCCGTCTTCTGTATGAATTATAAAGACTATTCACTGTCGGCCATAGCTATGTGCGCGACTGCTGAGAGCGTGCTGATGGCGAGCACCCACAGTTCTTTTGCAACCTGCATTGCACACCATCAAGATTGCCTGTCTTAGCAGCCTATTAATGTTAGCTCATCCTGAGCATGTGCTCTAAAAAGCGCCCTCAAACACGGCGGCTTTAAGGTCTGATAGTGAGCAGCGCTACTGTTGAATCGCTGCCTCTCACCATTTCTATTATATTCGCGACGCTACCTCGTTGGCGCGGCCAACGGCCAGCGGCGTCCGGACATGTAGACCAGTGGTGTACGCGGAAGAGGGCCGACGAAGCCCCTCCCCCCTCCCCCCCCCCGAAATTCGTACGCTAGAGGGGGGGGGGGGTTGGACGAGGTAAATGCTTAGACGAACTCACCCAAACAACGCGTCGCCCACAAAGCCCCGGCGTTAGGCTCCTGACAGCCTGTATTGGAGAGCGTTTCGAACTGCTCGATTGTGATCACGTGGTGTATGGGTCGAATTTTCAATACCAGCTGTAAGGGCGTGACAAAGCGTTGATCGTCTGCAAACGTCTCCGCCTTCCTCCTGATTTTCTCCTCGCCACTCGAAAACGCAGCGCGTGCGCACTTGCGACCGATCGCCGCAGAAGGTGTCCGCCATTAAACTGTAAACGCTCCCCATGATTTGAGATGAACCCTCTCTTCAATCTAGGCTGTATCCTGCCCCAACAAAGGTGGCGCCCCCAGCCCCCACCCTAAAGCCCCTCGACATGTCTCCGTTTGTCTTGCAGGTAGCGTCATATGCGCGAGCACACGTGGACCGTGTCTCGAGCGGATCTTGGAAGCAAATGGCGGCGCAGCACTGAAACGAGCGGCCCTTGGAAGCGAATGGCGGTGGAGCATCTGCTCGTGGCACGTGTCTCGCGCGTTTCCACAACAATGGTTGGCGGTACTTGTAAAAAACGCCTTTATCGAGGGGATCTTTACCCCACCCTTAGCTAATATATAAAAATTTTTTCAACTCGTGTTAATATAAAATCTTGCATCTTGCGGTTTCTTGCGATTTCAGATTACTTTATGATCTAAAATGATCACTTTTGCAACTAATTTATTTCTATTTTTTCTGAGTAAGCCATGTTTTAATGAATGTATTTATTGCACTGTTGACGGTTGAACTGTTGGGGGACAGGGTCTCTGTCAGGCTTCATTCACGCCTTTATTTCTGCCCCCTGGGCGGAAAAACCAACCAAACAGATAAAGAAAAAAAAATTATATCTCTCATTCGATCATTTTCATCTTGTATTTAGTGTTTGATTCCATGTTATACAAGACTAACAGCTGCATCAATTACTTTTGTCAAGTTGCCATAGGAACAGTTGAACGGTCAGCAACTTGTTGGCGCATTTGAGTCCCGACGTTTTATTATGTTTTTAAACAACGCTTTGACTTTTGTGACAACTTAACATCTGCTAATATAATAAAGTAGCCCTACGATTAGCATAGCAGCTCGTTTGCGTTCAGTAACGCACCTCATCATTCAATAATTAAAAATCGATTGACTTAGTATCTGCGGCAAATAAATGATCAAATAGTACAGGCTGAAGGAAAGTCCCCTTCGAGCGTGTTGTACAACTATTAGTAAAATTGTTTGTAGCGAAGCTTAGACAGCGAAAAATTAGTTTGCCTTGAAATGATGTAGGGCCTGCGCTGTTGGCCGGAAAATTATAGTCGGTGCAGTACAACTACAGCTCGCGCTTTTAGCTGCGGTAAAATCATGAGACAATATATTGTCAGTTGAGTTATTAGTTTTCGACATAATTTTTTTTCCATCCTTAATACATTTGAAAGTTAAAGCAGCTTTCAGGCGCTTCAAAGTAAACCAAAGTTATCTCGATTAATAATGGCCTATAAAATGCCATCACGAGTAGTAACCTTGAATACGAACAGCGCGAAAAAAAACAAAAGAAAACGAGTCAAATAAACTGGACAGTCCAGCGAATACGGCTGAGACTTTCATGCATTAGAATGCATATCATAATCTTCGTTCTGTTCGCTTGTGATTTTTGTGAAGTGTGGGGAAAAAAATACCCAGGTGTATCTTTTCCATTTATCATTAAAAAATCATGTGCAGAAAACAAAACACAACCAATTTTTGTTTCTTTTTTTCTTTTCTTTTTTTTTTTGGGGGGGGAGGCAGCTATTTTTCTCCACCCCCCCCCCTCCCCGCAAAAAATCCTGCGTATGCCGCTGTTACAGAGTTATGCTTAGTGCAGTGGAGAGGAATCAATGCCAAGGCCTTGCATTCAGCTGGTGTTGTCCAAGTAGAATTTAAAAAAAAAATACATATAAAAAAGTCCCGTTGAAAAAAAAAACAGGTTGAATCATATTTGCGCATGCAAATACACATTACACATAGAGGTACAAAATGTTTGTTTTCTATAATAACAATACAATGTAAATAATACAGTGCAACTACTTAATACTTTTCGACTTGAAAAATGCGCTTATATGCCAATTATAATAATATTCAAGAATGGAAAGCAACAACAGCATGGCGGAAAAAATCACTCTCGAGAATTATGAAGGGTCAACCATTCCATTGAGTAATGGTTCGAGGAAAGAAGGAAAACTTCAAACGAATTGCGAGCAAAGAGTGGTGTGAATGAGTTCTGATTACGGAGCCTTGTGGTTCGTTTGTCCTATAAACGGCTGAAGAAAATTACGTATATGAAGCCTAAATTTATTTTGAAACAAAACGAACAAAATTTTCAACCGGGAGATTTGACTACACAGCTCCAGAGCCATAATTCCATTTGTTTGCATGAATATAGACGGTGAGTCTAGCCTTCTCAATTTTCCGCAGATAAACCTGACCGCACGTCTTTAAACCATTTAAAACTTTAAAATGTTTTTTTTTATAGTGAACAGATTTTATAGAACGCTAATCTATTCAAGTTTGGAGCGAGTAAATGTTTTATGAGCTAAAAGTCTTATATGTGATGGTAATTACATTAGTCTACGCTTAAGAAAGTCTTTACGAAATGCGGATGAGCAAATATTATCAATATGAGTATCCCAACAAAGATTTTTAGAAATTGCAACACCGAGATTTTATATTTTGAAACTTCGAAAATCGGTAAGCCACAACCATCATAAAAAATACCATTTTTTTTGGTTATCCGAAGGATAACCAAATTAAGTTTTATTTTCCATTCGGTGCACCACTGCGCAATGCCTGAAAGTGATAAGTTTAATATCTGCTGGTTAGAGGAGTCTGATAGATGCTGAAATAGCACACAGGCATCCGTCAACAGTATGATATTTACACTCAGCTACAAAAACAATATCGTTGATATATGTTTAAAAAAAAAAAAGTTCGACGAACGCTGCCTGGGGGCACACCGGAATATATACGCACTGATCATTCGAACATTTTCCATATAACGACAACAAATTGTTTCCGTCCAGGAAAATAAAATTTAATCCGTTACACCACAGGTGCAGGAAGACTAATTTTGTTTAAATTTAAAATAGCACATTTTCATTTGGAGCTTTATTCGTTGTTGGTCATCACGCGTTGGTGCTTTAATTTTAATGAACTTCGAACTAAACAATAATCTATCCACAACACGACACAGTGAGCGTCTATTTCATAAAATGTATTTTCATAACCCTCTCCTACGCAATCGGATGATTACTCCCCCTTTTACATTTCATCCCGTCTTGACCATCAGCATAAAGTTGGAGTTCCAAGTTCATTTACCACAACATTTCAATCTTCTTTTTACCCCGCACAGCCGAGGAATGGAACCACCTCCCCAGGTTCGATTGCTACTATAACCGATACTAACCTGTTTAGAAATTCCATCACTAGCTATTTTAGCAGTGACCCATGACCTATTAGTATTTTCTTTTTTATTTGTTGTATATTTAATATTGTTGACTTGTTACTATATTACTATCTTTGTTTCCATGTATGTGCTCTCCCCCTCTGTAATGCCTTCGGGCCCTGAGGGTACTTTCAATAAATAAATAAATAAATAAACACGGCGTCAGCGAGTTTTTGCCCTTTTCCACATCCGGGTTATTGAGGAACGCAGCTTTAGCGTTGAACTTAAATGTGCTGCGCTCTGTTCACATTTCCACTGTCGAGCCAGAAATTTTAAAGGTCTGCTTGTTTGTATATCATAAATTATGACTATTTTAGACTATTAAAATACATACCTTTGGACCTTATCTTAGTTTACACGTAACAGGCGCTGGAGTAAACTTGCCACTGTATTAGCACCTTTGATATATAAAAAGTGTACGGGGAGAATTGGGTGGGAAGTTCAGCTAAAATGTTATGTTTTTCTAGGGTTCTATTCACAGTCACAGCGCCCACCGAAATTTACGACTCCTTGATTTCAGGAGGTGAGGATAATCTCCGTCGCGAAAAATAATTAACATTTATTGAGACGTCGTGACTGCAGTTTTCTCTTGGTGTCTTTCATATGTCGACCGCAATCTAGAGATCTAACAGCCAATCTGTATTCTTTAATCACGGAAACTCGAGATGTTTTTTTCTTTTTATATAAGACCAAGGATTTACCTCAGCTGAAACACTTATTTCAGTAGCCCTTACGCGAGATGTATTCATGGAATGGATGGTCAGCACAAAGTGTCCAGTCAGAATCTACGTTCAGCTTAACCTCTCTTTCTTTCCTTGTATTTATAGGTGCCTATATAATATTTGCATGCATATTAATGACTATGTTGTTTGTGCACAAAAGCCCCAAAACGCGGTTTTATAGATATATCTAAAAAAAGCTTTGAGAATCAAACATATTTTACGCTGCATCGTTCATTGGTTAGATGCAAAGTAAGCCACTTTTGCTGAACTTACCTCATTTAGAGTGCCTCAGTGTTGCTCGACTGGCGGCTATCCCACTGTCGTATGCTAGCGGAGCCGCCATCTTGCTCCCCCCCCCACTGATATGCAACCGTTTATGAGTTGTTTGAGCAGTTATTGAGGATTACCACTTGTGAAATGACGCGGGATAACCGTCACGCGTTGCTCCAGGTATTCGTTTGTCTTCGGCGCCGCGTCTATAGTGATAACGCGATAACGTTGCGCAGATGACTGCATTTTCGACGCTTCATTGCAATACCTAATCGAGGAAGTCTCTGGTTGGAATAGGCTATTACGACTTGAAACGAGTATAGTTCCTAATTCGGCACTTTCACAGGCGCAAGCGGATCCACCGGTCTCAGGAGGTGAGCATATATCCCAGCAGATAAATTGGTGGCAGCGCGGCCATAAAGACGGCACTTGCCCTCGAGCAAGGCGCAACCAGCAGGGAGCACCGGAGCACTGTAGCCTGATTAGTCGTCCTTGTCGATGTACCGCGTCCTTCGAGTCTTCATTTCAATCGTATTTCTCAATCTATGTATATATCACCCAACCAGAAAAGGCACGAGAGCGATCTTCGTGCTTACATGCAAACTTTAACGCATTTCACAGCCGCAGCAGTTTTGTAACATCCGACCGCCTTTGTTCATCGATTTAACTTTATCCAGCCTGCGTAGTAGTTTAACATTAAATCGCGGCAAAGACACGGAACATTTTTTTTACAGACTCTCGTTTGACAGGACGCTGGGGAAAAATGTTCTGGCGTTGTTTACCCCGAAGCCTGATTTCAGAACGCTGCTCTGCTAAGTACTTTCGCCGAAATCGCTTGATTTCTCCGAAGGCATTAGGGGAGGGGACGGGCTCCGTCGCATCTACGTGCCGACGTAGTACTCGCCACCCAAACGTTATCGAGGCATGACATGACAAATGACGCGATACGGCGCCTCCGTCGAATTATTCGGGAGAAACGCGGACGCGCGCTTCTGGCGCGCACATCATCATGAAATCCTCGTCTCTCGCCATCCTTGCGAAACAATTGGGCGGTTCCCGCCGGCTATTCTCTTATTTATCATTTATTTTGATCAAACAACAATCTGATGGTTAAATATTAACATCCAGTAAGGTTCGTTTATTTTCTTTTGACCCCTCGGAAAAACCACCATTACAACAACAACAAAGAACGCAACGAAGTGAACATTCCAGACATGTTAAACAAGGCTGAACTACGTTGGTGTATTTTTCTTGGGGTACAATATAGCTAAAAGATTCTGCCGGTTACTGTAACTCGAAAAAACAAAACAAAAAGGCCAAAACTCATCCTCATAAATTTAGATTAGCAATTTATCGGCGGTTCCATGGTACAGCGACGGGCTGCGAGATACCGACCGCTGTATTCTAAGAAAACAATTTGGGAGAACATTTTGTAAAGCTGCGCTCGCACTGCTTAGACATCATGCAAAAGGCAGGCTACAAACACTTTCTGATGCGTGATTTATATTTTCTTTTTTTTGTATGGCGGTTTTGTTACATTGGTCACACAAACAGCGGCAGCCGCTGCGTTGAGGAAAGGCACGTTGAAGCTAATTTGCCTTCAGCCACTGTGCTGTACAATGTTTGGCAATGGGTTCTGAGAACGGCACCTGGGCGGCGGTGGTGGGGAGGCGAGGGAGCGCGTCGCCACTGCTCGGCCACGTGGGTATTTCGCAACGGCGGCTGCAAGGGGGAGGACGGAAGGGAGGTTGTCGTCGGAGGATACGTGGATGCAGAGGAAAGATGGGTAGGCGGTGAGCGCTTTCTTCCTGATCACGTGGGTAATTCGGTACAGCGGCGTCTTACAAGGGAGATGTGGGCATACCTCGGCAAACCTCACTCATGAGGGCCCTCACTCACCCTCACTCACCCTCATCTTCACAGGTGAGGTGAGGGTGAGTGAGTTTCTGAACCAGGAAAATTCATGAGTGTGAGGGTGAGTGAGGGCCGTGAGGGCTGTGAGGACCGTGAGTGCGTGAGGGCCGTGAGGGCGGTGAGTGCGTGAGGGTGTGAGGGCCATGAGTGCGTGAGGGGCGTGAGGGCGGTGAGTGGCGTGAGGGCCATGAGTGCGTGAGGGGCGTGAGGGCGGTGAGTGGCGTGAGGTGGCGGTGAGTGGCATGAGTGCGTGAGGGGCGTGAGGGCCGTGAGGGCGGTGAGTGCGTGAGGGGTGTGAGGGCCATGAGTGCGTGAGGGCGTGAGGGCGGTGAGTGCGTGAGGCCCCCTTCAGACGGAGCAACTTTCTCAGCAATTTTGGTGTTGCTGGCGGGTTGTTCCCTAGCTTTCCCTAGATCGACACGAATTGCTGAGATCGGGTCCGGCTCGAAACAAGCGAGCAACTCGGAGCAATTCGAAGACGTTTGAAGCGGCTGCATCCAATCAGGGACGCGATATTTTCACGTGATACCTCGTGCCGGTGATGATGACAACAAAAGACTTGGTTCTGGTTTGAAATTGATCGTTTTTGGAAATAAACTGTTTCAGAAAGATGCATTAGTATTCTCAACGAGATTTAAATGCATAAAAACACGTTTATAGCGCGTAATTGTGTGTCTAAATAGTGCAAGAAAAATAAAATTTCATGATGATGATGGCAAATTGCAGCAATTGGTTGCTGCGTGTGAACGCGGGCGGCCCGTGTTGCTGGTGTTGCGACGTCAAGTTTCTGGGCGAAATTGCCCCATCTGAAGCGGGCCTGAGTGGCGTGAGGGCCATGAGTGCGTGAGGGGTAGTGAGGGGCCGTGAGGGCGGTGAGTGCGTGAGGGGCGTGAGGGCTATGAGTGCGTGAGGGCCGTGAGGGCGGTGAGGGCGTGAGGGCCATGAGTGAGTGAGGGGCGTGAGGGCGGTGAGTGGCGTGAGGGCCATGAGTGCGTGAGGGCCGTGAGGGGCGTGAGTGCGTGAGGGGCGTGAGGGCCATGAGTGCGTGAGGGCGGTGAGTGCGTGAGGGCCGTGAGGTTCAGTGAGGGTGAGTGAAGGGCTGAAGGTGAGTGTGACTGTGAGGATGAGGGTGAGTGAGGGGCTGAAGGTGAGTGTAGCTGTGAGGGTGAGGGTGAGTGAGGGGCTTAGGTGAGTGTGGCTGTGAGGGTGAGGGTGAGTGAGGGCGACCTAAAATGCCGACCTCTG
>JAZHYW010049102.1:0-58609 GCA_037355805.1 Ixodes ricinus | reverse complement strand
TATGTTCATTATAACTCATGAACAAACCCAAAATCATCACTATAAACAGTACCTTCGACGGAGCAGTAATTCAAACTATATAATATATTACTGTGACGATCATATGTTGCATATAGCAATAATTCCATGACAGTCGTAACGATTATAGAAAATATACAATAATAATAAAGGCTATAAGGATATATTGTTTTGGTAATGTGTCTATGTAGTAATGTGTATATTTGTAATGCGTTTTGGTAACGTGTATACGTTTAATAATGATCATATAAAAGAAGACTATGGTATCATACCTATATGGACCTATACATAGGTGTTGCCTGAGTTATTGCCTATGTTAATGTGGACCTTAGTAGTGGCACCAACTCGGCTGTTCCACTCATGGTTCGTGTATACGGTAGCGACAGAAACACAGTGATCCTATCTGTGCACATCGAACGTTGCGAAAGAAACTGCCACTGGGTTACTTGGAAGTGTGCGTGTCTCTTCCTTGTCAGACAGAGGCCCGGCGGACCTAACGGTGGCTTTCACAAACGCCACGGGCTCCACCACCATACAGGTAGGTAGGAGCCCGACTGAGCAGTAACGGTTAGAGTCATGCTTCAGGGCGAGGACACTTCAACTATGGATGGACGGATGGATGGACGGGCGGTAGCTTGCGCCACCTAGTCTAGAAACAAACAAACAAAACATCTTGGTGCTTAGAAGCATTGCTGCCAGTATCAAAGGCTTAGGAAGTCGCATTTCAGAACCGCAACAATCGCCAATTGCGCCCGCTCTGCGCTAAACGTCAACATGGCGTCACCCGCAAAAAAAAAAAAACATTTTTAAAGCAGGTTAAAGAAAAGCATATTGAGCCCAACACTAATATAAAAAAACCACGACTGCCTTTAAAAAAAAAGAAACACAGACTGGTGGCCCAGAACATATATGGTTGACTCGCTAAACTACAGTCTATCAAAATATCCGCAGTGCGTGCACTATGCAAGAGAACAACACGAGGACGACTTGCTTCGTCGGTCTGTTATTTCATCATGTACCCTGCGAGACGACAAAAAAAATATATGTTTCGAACAAGAATGTAACAAAGGCAATGCTCGTTCAAGAAAAAAAAAAGAAAAAAAAACACACACAAAAACATTGGAATTATTTTATGCGTTCCGGACTTTTACTCGGAGTAAACTTGAAAGCAAAAATGTCGCTACGACGGGTACAGCGCCGTTTCGGGAGGGCACTCGGAGCGAGTCAACAGAACGGAATTTTTCGGTTCGCAAATCTTTGTGAACTTCATTACTTATTTATTTTCGCTACTTCTCGCGTTTCCACACTCGGAGACAACTTTTCTTGGCAATGCATGTCAAAGGTACGGGCACGCGTGCCCTCTCTCCTTTTGAGCGCCGACTGGCTGACAGAGCTGAGAGCGCGCGCGCTCTTCTCCTCTCCACGGAAATGCCAAGAAAAATTGTCCCCGAGTATAGACGTTTATTTTTGGCATCGCTTCAGACCTTGAGAATCTTATCACGAAGCAATGACGCGTTTGCTTGTTTCCGTCGTTGTCCGAAGGGTCAGAAAATTGGCGACCTTTCGGATTTCGACAGTTCTTTCCGCACGCAATGTGACGCGCCAGTTTTGTTTAGCGTTTGCGCGTGTGGCTAAAGGGCCGCCCAAACTAGCGAGAAAACGCGCGCGGCACGCCGATCGCGTTGAAAACGCGTTCCGCAAAATCGGTTGAGCGCGTGAAATCATGCGTTCGCTCGAATGCTTCCAGAGTGCGCGAGGCCTCCTGTGCTGTCACGTGACATTCGCCGCGATCGGCGTGCCACGCGCGTTTTCTCGCTAGTGTGGGCGGCCCTTAACACGGCCCAGGCGGAAAACCTCGCGCTTCTCGTTCAGTATATGACAACCCGAGAAACACGGAGCGTGGCGAGTGGTGAGCGTCTTATTATCGCTTCGCAGTCGACGAGATTGCCGCGTGAGCGGATATGATCACGGAAGAACAAATCACGAATGAAGAAGCATGATCATAATAGGTCACACGCTGCATCTCCTCAGTGACTATAGTCTACGTTCCTTTTAAGGAGCGTGATTATGAATTATGTAAATGCTAGGCATCAAAAACCGTCCTCGAGGTCACATGTTGTTAGCAACCGAAAGAAACCTGTTAACGACGAACGGTACTGGACCAGCTTCCTACAAAGATACTGCTCCTAGAAAAGTCGGACGTATTCTGTGAGCTAACCTTCGATATCTAAGCTAATCAGACGGCACACGTTTGAAACCCCGAAACATTACATGAGCCTCAACAACCGGCGACATAAAAACCGCGCCTGCGCACAAGCTCATTGCTATGGGGTCACCATACAGCCTTGTCTTCTGCCATTTTGGGTGAGCCATTTGGGCGACATTGCGACGGCCACTGCAGTACGCAACAAAGCCTTGCCAAACAACGACTTGTCTGGTCGACCGGCGGTGGCGGACGGCCAAAGCCGAACGCCACAACCTACAAAAACTCTACGCTCCGTTCAATGCTCAATGTTCCTGGCGCCAGTCTAGAAACAAAAAAAAAAAAAGAACGACAATGCTTTTTTTTAGGACGTCAAAGAATAATTTGTGTGCAATAAGAGTCGTAGTGACGCCACTTATATTCCGGGCAGTTCGGAGGCAGATCCTTTTCCTGCAGTGCCTTTCTTGAAGCAAACTATGGTCACTGAAAGGATGAGAACGGCAAGGCGTCCCTCTCGAATGCCCGACCACCGGCTCGCGCTTGTTGCGTTCCGCCCTGTTTGCAGATTCGCGCAGTGCCAGTAACACAAGGAATTGAAGCGGACGTCAGCCTGTCTAAAAGCGTCTACAGGAGAGCGTGAAGTATAGACTAGACCAGCTACTTGTTTTGTCGGCACACAGAGAAGGCAGAACACGCAGCTACTTGTTTCCCAATCTCAGCTGGCAGACTTCCTTCGCCTCAAACGCTCTGCTTCTCCCGAATTCTCTTTTTCTTTCTTCTTTTCTTTTCCCCCAGCCTCGCGCGCCGTTAGGATGTTTTCTTTTTCTCCTCGCCGTCGAAGCGTCGCAAGCTGGAGTAAATCACCGACACGGGGCTTGTTGTTGTGCCGATCTCTGCCAGGTCGACACGTCACGAATGCCCCCTAATGACGTCACGTTAACATCTGGCATGTTTCGCTGCTATCGGCGTTCTTCGTTTGTTGATCATTATTATCATTAAACCTAAAACTGGCGCTCGTTACAAGTAATCGCTAGACGATAAGTGTCGTTATGATTTATTTGAGCTAAAACTAACTACTTAACTTTGAGATGTGCTCTATACTTCGTTTCAGCTTAAGTCCAGATGCAGCCGACGCTACGAGCTAATGGGACCAATCAAACACCGTCAAAAGCGCAAGTCACTAGGCCTTTTGTGTCTATGATTGGTTGAGCGATGAAAGAACACGTACACAAACATGACGAACGCCACGACGATGGTGCACTCTTAACGCTGTCTGGTTAGTTCCCTATCAGACCGTAACAAGTACGGGTGCGCCGTGTTTCTCCTGCATTCGAGCAAAGAAAAACGGTCGGACCTCCGCTTTTTCGTGGAACAATGGAAAAAGCAGAACAGCGATCCACAACTTTTTAAACAAAGGCTTCGGCGAATAACGATATGGAAAAAAAGCAGTGTCACGTCTTTGACATGACATTGCGAGGAATATTTCAAACGATTCTATAGTATTCAGTGTCACTTTGTACGTTTAACTTCGAGATCGAAGCGTCCCTGTACGATTGGCTCCTTATGTGCTCTGTGGGGAAGCATATGGACTGGGATTTTTTTCTTTCCAGAATGCATACCGAGCGTGGTATTTCTAGCGAAAACAAGCCATCGCCGGTATCTTCTTTTTACATATAATTGAGAGGCCATAATCAAAACCACTAGTCACTTGCCTAAAAGGATTTGCTTATCAAAAAAAGAACACTTGTGTGCTGGAAGCTGCTTATTCGAGGTAGCAACTTAAGCCTCGGCAATACCGTCAGACTAAAAAGCTAGAAAGCTCTAGCGTTGCGTTCGCGCTAACCGTGTCCCGCACCGTACCATCTAATCTATGAGAACAGTCCAGAACGTTTCATTTCTCAACATGTTTCCGCAGCTTTGACGCTGGTATAAGAACACATTTCAGCCTTCCCATTCACGAGCCCCTAAAGTCGAATAGCGAATGACGCTGCAAAGACGGTCGCCATTGCAGGTTAAGCAACGCTTCATATAATGGTTGCAAAAGAAGCGGCCCGACCGAGAGACAAATAGGCCGAGTGACTTGACCGGCCCCGCACGGCGATATTGAACCGGACAAGTGTCCTTGGCCTCCGTTTGGCCGTTCGAGGCTAAGGGTGGGCCCCTTGAGTCGACGACTGAGGCGAATTGGAGCTGGCGGTAAGCATTGTCGATAATTCGTCACCGTGCTCGGCCATTCTTTCGCAATCACCCCACGCCCTACACATTTCACGGAGGGGGAACCGTGTCGAAACAGCGTGTCACGCGTTCTTTGTCCGTTTTATGAGCACGGGCTTGTCGTCGCGGTGCTCGAACGGAGAGAGAGAAGAGTAAAGGCACGATAAATTTGCTTCTCTGCGTCGCACAAAAGACAGTTTCCGGTCACTATTTGAGGCGTGTTTTGTACCTTACAGCGAACAAGTTTCCAGTTATGTTTAGCCGAAAAATTGGGACTACATGGCATATGACGTCACGTAACACTGCGACTCTCCGCAATATTTTATGGAAAAACTTTTCCCGCTAAAATTAGCGGCCACGACGTACGTTTACGAAACACCATGGTGAACAAAAACAGCGCAAAAGACGAGGACAAAAGAGGAACACATACTCGACAGGACAGGCCCCGACACGGTCCTCGTCTTTTTTACTTTGTCTTTTGCGCTGTTTTTGTTAACCGTGTATAACGACTACCAACTAGCTCGGTTTTCAACTTTATTATAGTTTACGAAGCACACGTGGGATCGGCTGCGAAACCTCGCCAGAAACGGCGATCGCCTCAAGAACAAGACAGATACCTCGGACGTTAAGACGTCGCAGCTTCGCTTCTTGCTTGACGTTCTTTGGCCTGCAGCTATATATTTCGAAAGAACGATCGATAGCGTTCGCCATACGAGAGGCGATTGTGCGGTATAATTAGCGCGTATCAATTATGCATCTTCACGCAAAATCCTAGCTTTGTGGAGACGAGCTTAAGCGGGGAGCGACGGCCTACATGTCCTTCGATGTTGTTAGGGGTGTAGTGTTCTAAATTAATTAATCATTACATTTTATTTCATTCGTTTCGTTTATTGGCTCCCTAAGACCCACGAGGGGTATTAGAAAAGGACGAGGTGGTGGGACATTTGACGGGTCAGTAATAAACAAAAAACGCTAATAATGCAAAATAAGAAACTTATTACAGATAGAGATGAACGGCAACATTATCGGCGAATTTCTGTACGTCTATTGTGACTATCTTCGCGAAGTTTGTTCCAGTCACTAATAGTAAGCCGATGAGGCGAAAACTTGTAAATACTATAGTCCTGGGAACGTCAAGGTGCAATTTGCAGGAGTGGTCGAGTCGGCGAGAAATAAAAGAGGCAGGTTTACAGTAGATCGGCTTACAAGATGAAGAGTAATAGAAACGTTTGTGAAGAAATTTCAGCCTACTAATTGCTCTACGGGCCGTTAAAAAGGGAAGCTGAAGGACGGTTTTTAAAGAGGTTACACTAACTGAGTAGTTGTAGTTTCGCAAAATGCGTTAGTTCGAATAGTCTACAATTCCTTTTCTAAGAAGGCTTTTGAGGGTCCCAGATGGCTGAAGTATGTTCCAAAAAGGGTCGTACTAATGCGGTATAGGCTGTTAGTTAATATTTTTTCAGATGCGAGGTAGAGGGAACGTTTGAGAAAACCGAGTGATTTGTTAGCTTTTGCTGTTATGTGATTAACATGATATTCCCAAGAAAGGTTACTGCTTAGGAAAACCCCGAGGTATTTATAGCGCATCACTTGCACTATGTGGTTGTTTAAAAGAGTATGATCAAATGTAGTCGGAACAGGTTTAGTAGTAAAAACCCTAAACTTAGTTTTTCTAAACGTTAATCTCCATTTGCCATTTTTGTCTCCCAGACTTGATTAGGTCATTTTTCAAAGTGCTACAATATTTTACAGTATTCATTCTAGAGCACACTACACAATCATCAGCAAACAATCTGAGAGTCGAGTTAATACAAAGAGACAAATAATTAACATAAATCAGAAACAATAACGGCCCCAGCACTGTTCCCTGCGGCACACCTAATATTACTTGCATGGTTGAAGAAGAATGGTAGTGGAGAGAAACATACTGAGTTCTAGATGTCAGAAATTATTCGATTAAATTTATAATGTCTCTGCAACATGAAAGGAGTGAAGTTTTCGAATCAATCGACAGTGAGAAATTTTATCAAAGGCTTGATAAAAATCAATGAAAATGGCATGAATACCTGTCATGGGATGTAAGCTTTGATGAATGTCAGTAGTTAATTCAAAAAGTTGCGATTCACACGAGAGGGACCGTCGAAAACCGTGCTGGTTTGCAAACAGTAAGTTATTGGAAGATAAGTGATCCAATATTTGTGAATCTATAACATGCTCCATCAGTTTACTAGGTACACTTGTTAATGAAATAGGTCTATAATTTGTTATACCCATCTTAGAGCCGTTTTTGAAAACTTGTAGTTACTTGAGCATGTTTCCAGTCAGCTGGTACGTCAGCGGAATCCAAAGACTGGCTTTATAAACTAGACAAAAAAACGCACGATATTTCTTTGGTTAGCTTAAGCTTTGTAACTTCCGGTGGGGCGTTTTAATACAAATGAGCTCTGTCTTTACCAGCAACATCTTCATTACGATACTATGTCCATCGAGAGATTTGCGTATAGATGACGTACATGAAACTTCAGCGGGCTAAACTAACGAACGTGCTCATCTACGTCCTTATGCACGTTCACAAAAACAGCGTTATAGAAGTTACTCGTCGGAGGTAGTTAAGGTAGCATTACACTAGTTTCAATTACAAGGCAATTAACTTACTGAGTAGAGATAATATTTTTAATTCTTTCAATTTAGATTAGTGCCAAATAAAGAAGTATTCGTGTGGTTTATGAATCACTTTAAACAAAAAGAGCTTAGTTCCACCTGTGACTGACGTCGAGCCTACAATACAACGCAACAGCAAAAAAAAAATGTTTTACGACAGTTTATTGACATCATTGCCTTCGTAGTACGTACGATTCATATTATAATCACTGGCAGGGTGAGAACGTTAAGAAGAAGTCACCGTTGTCCCGCCTCCAGCGCCAGCTTCTTACCTTCGATTACGCTTCGACGTCTCGTGAGACTCGAGCGTGCACGTGCAGTTACAAAGCACGGCGGAAGGCAACAAGCGCATGCTCGAGGGCACATCCGATAGAAACGCCCATGCCGTCCTCGCACCCGTCGGTGACCGTACACACAAACAGCACCCCGCACTGTGTTAGCGCGAACGCTTTTGTTAGTTCTGGAAGTTGCCTTCACGGGGACATAACGGGTGCTCCGAATCAACGCTCTGCGGTTCTACGCAATGCAGCCTTCACGGTGCTCCAAGTGGAGGTCAAAGGGCGGTTTTGTAACGGGCTTCGTAACGGGTTTTGTAACGGTTTTGTAACTAACTGGTTTCGTAAAAGGCTTAGACATGCTCTTTTGTGGCTTGGAGTGCTGAACATGGCTGCATGTGTCCTTACCGTACCTCCATTCTTTATCTTGTTTCATCAAAAGTTCCGTGACGATGCACTTTTAGTGCTTTTTGATTGGCTCCATCGGATCCCAGAGTTGGCTGCGTTTCGCACCTAATGCGAAACCTAAGTTGACATCCTCGTGTTCTCGGACTTGACGAACGCCTAAGTCACGTGAGCACACGCGAATACTCCGAGTATCGAAGTCATTTCCTGACTAATACGAGAGGAATCATAAAAGTGTCGGAATTAAAGTAAATAAAATAAATTGCGAAGGGGAAAAAAAGGATCCACCGTTGCCACCGAGTTTAATCATTTAAACATCGCGAGTTTAAATAATTAAGCCGGCCCGAGTCAACCTTTCGCCCCGAAAATTGATAGCTTCTACATCGCCTATGCCATCGTTAATCGTGGTGATACTTGATCGAAACTGCAGCCTAATGAGCTGCCTGTGTTATGCGAGCCACGCATCAGCGGGCCACTGATGGCGTTGCGTAATACTGCGTGACAATATCGCCGAAGCCTTAAGGTAGCTCCGGTTACCTTTTATAAATGCGATAGCATTATTAAGCTACTCGTCGTAGATTTCCGTCTACCTGGTATCTGGCCGCCTAAGGCGCAGTAGGTATCCGCAGTAGACTGTTTCAGCTCATTGTGCTTGCACCCCGTTGCGCAGAGCGTATGTGGAGTGACAGTACGCACTCCTTCACGTTTGCACCCTCTTTGAAGCACCTGACTACCTTGACGTCGTCCTCAAGGTCGTCCTAGAGGTCACCTTAGAAGTCGTCCTCTAGGACGTCGTCCTAGTGGTTGTCCTTGAAGTCGCCCTAGAGGGTTGAGTCGTAGAGGTCCTTCCAGATGATGTCTTTGACGTCATCCTCTACATCGTCTAGGACGACTTCGAGGATGGCGTCCTAGAGGACGACGTTAAAAACAACATCTAGGACAACCTCAATAACGACCTCTAGGACGATCTCAAGGGCAAGAATGTAGCGTCATCCTAGAAAATGTCGCTAAATTTAGCGGTGAAGTTTCCCCGCTAAATTTAGCGGAACAATTGGCTTCACGACCTCTGAACCCATTCAGTTTCCCCGCTAAATTTGGCGGTGTGCAACAATGAATGCTATCGCATTCATAGGTAATCACCCCTGTGGTTTCTGCAAATTTGCCTCGACCATCAATTTGCAGCCCTGCTATTTTCTTAAGCAATCAGTTCTGCGGTAAGGGACCAGGATAGTTTTCGAGTGCTCGTTGGCCTACTTAAGCTGTATTGCATGAAATGTTTTAATGATATTCGCGAAACGTTTTTTTTTTACATTTAGTTCTGTTCTTTTTCTCACGTTTACAGTACGGTATTGGCTGCAATCAAACTACGAAATACTTTTAAACACCAAAATAGTATTTCGCATTGACGCGTAGAGTGCGATCGGCGCACAACGAAATGAATACAATAACATTCGTCGACAGATTTGCTGTGATCAGAAAGCGGTTCGCGCTTCCGCTTAAGCACTTTATTTATTTATGTATTCATTTTTGTCAGGGGTTGGTCGTTAAATGTTACGTGAAATGCTGACGGTTTCTTGGTGTCGAACGGACCAGGAAACTGGAGCTGACGGTGGGAAAGCAAACTATTCTTCAATCTCTCGTGGGATTGCGTCGTCGAAGCGTCATCGTAGATTTTGTATGACACGTCAAGTATAGTTAATACCAAAAAGCCGCAAGAGTCTTTTTTTTTTTTGCTTTTACTTAGGTTTTTGCATATGTTTTAGGGTGTCTATTTCACCTTCATCGCGTCCGACAGGATCGACCAACCGCAATCGAATTATCGCACCGAGCTCATCCTTCTCTTGATTGTTTGTGTAAGGAGGCCAGACGATCACGTGGAAGCAACCAACCCAGTAGAAACCATCGAGCAGGACCTATGACGTGGCTTTCGTAGGCATGACGATGCTATGCCTACTGAGCTCGCGCAGAAGCAGACACAAAGAAAACTCGCACGAGAAAAGCGCCACCGCTGCAGGGGTCAAGGCGGAAAATACGAGTTGGCGCACTCGCGTCCTCGAGCACGTGTTCTCTTGTTCTCGCTCAACTGCAGATTTTAGTAAGCAACGTTGTGTTAGGGCTATGGTTCTCATCTTGTCGCAGACTACAGGCCTTCACTGAACAGGTTCATATCTCGAACTTATGATGTCGTCTTGTTCGACGGCAGACAAGGATGCTGACGTGACGGCCCGATCGTCAGCGGTACTGGGCCACCTGCGAGAACGACTGAAGCGGCTCTGCTTACCTTAGAGTCGGGTGAAGACTTCTTTACCACGGTGCGACCTCTGAGCGTCACGGTGCAGAGCGGCGGGGACGCCTCGCGCTTGCGGAGCTCAGGCGACGACGTCTGCGACGACGTGGACGCAGAGGCCTGCCTCTTGAGCTCGTGGAAGCGCGCCATTTTGGTGCTGGACGCCTGACTGCGAACCGCAGCCGTCGAAGTCACCGCAGAAGCCAGGTCTTCGCCTTCGTCGTCGGTCGCAATGTTCTGGACGCAGCAAAAGCCGCCGCCGCGCGAAGACACCTTGGGGCCGGTGGACCTGCGCGTCCAGTCCTCCAGGTCTCCCGAGGGGTACGGCTAAGCGGATGACTCCAAGAAGGCCGGGTCAGAACAGACCGTGCTCATTCTGAAAACAAGCCGGGGTGTTTACTACAGGAAGGAAAAATTCGTACACAATGCTTTAACTTCCTGGTGGGGATCTTGGCATCGACCGACTTGATTATCAGATGGTTTGGATGCCGATTACTTCCTTGTCCCAGACTTCGTCTTGGAACCTTGGGATCTCGTCCGTACTTGAGATGCAGTAGGGTTGTTGTCACGTGGTCTGGGCATCAACAAAATGTTGAGAAACGGTTCACCCAAGGTGCTGGGATTACGTTATCCGCAGGTTTTGCACAGTCCTTCTACGCTTGCGGAAATTTCGAGCGGTCTTCAACGAAAACTACCAAAGGACAAATGTTTCGCCACATCGACGATCCTCGAGACAATTGACACGCCTCGAGAGTGGGAGAGAGGACAGTGGCTTTCAAACAACTTCTCGAGCACTTTTGAATCAATATCTGTTCGGAGTAGTCATGTGCTTAGACCACGGTAATGACTGTGCTTTCTCGCGTCCACACTACCAGTCAGTTGTGCACGCACGATCTAATCCAGCGGTGGAACTGTCGTCGAAAGAACCTTCCGATTTAGCCGAGCTGTTCAGTGTCATCCGAGATGCCGGTCACTGCACCGTCGTCACCGTTTTCACACACTCACACACGGGCTCTCTCGAGCAGGCGAACATGCACAGCAGCAGGCCGAGTGAAGCCAGCCCACGCACGGATAGCAGACGACACTGCTCCCGGAAGTCGAGGCCAAACAACGCGGTATCGCTCCTCTTACATGTGTCATTCAAGCCGGCTTGCTGTACACACACCCTTTCCACATGTCACTGCGTACTATCCCGGCTAGCAGCGAAACTTGGCGGATCGAACACGGCGAGCAAAACGTCGCATTTCGCGGACGAACCAACCAACCATTCGTGGCGACACGCGAGCTCTATCTACGCGCCAGCTCTCGTCGGAGAAGCAGACGACACTGTCGAACGCGCGCGGAGAAGGATCGCTCCAAGTCCCGTTCTTTTTATACGGGGCCGGAAGCTACCCGGGCGCGACGTCATTTCCGGGCCTCCGGCGGCGTGGAGGGCCAATCAGGTTCGCTCCGAGCCCGGGGTTGGAGGAGTGCGAGGCGAGGCCGCCCCGTGACATCGGTAGGATGCCCTCTCCTTTACTATTCCTCTCGCGTTTCCTTTTCTTACTTCATCCTTCTACGCAAACGAAAGCCTGTCGTTCGTTTTATTTGTTTTCATCACTCGCCATTCAAGAAGCTTTGCGTTCGTTCTTCGTTCTGCTCTCTCCGTGATGACAAATGGCTCACGGAGACTCGCTACACCATTAAAGCCGAGGCGTTGCAGTTGGAGGCGTTCGCGTTGAAAGGTTTGTGAGCAATACAGGCTTCGTGGAAAACCGCCGACAAAGCAGCAACACTCTCGAGGCGTTCAACTCCTTTTGTTGTTATGCATGCCGCCCTTGGGGTCGGGTTGCAAAGGGAATATTTTAAAAAAGAAGGGGTTATCTGCGCACGGGCTTTTCGTTTCGGAGAGACGATGAATGATGCGGCGGAGTGAGTGCAGTATGAGTGCCGTCTCGATGTGACCTTAAAACGACTGGGAGCGTTGACCCTCTTTCGGTCCAATGCCAAGGAGGCGAAGATGGCGGCGGAGAAATTAGAGTGACTGATCGCTCCTCTGGGCCTTCGGAGCGATCGAACGCTTGCGACACGCTGCGTTGCTCATATCTGCTCCGCAACTTTATCGCGAAGAGTCGCGCAATGAAATTTATTAATAAAAACAAAACTGATATTCTCATAAAAATACAACATTGTTCGGATTACAGTAGGCAAGGAATAATCTATAGGCCGAAGAAAAATAATTGCCGCAACTGATTTATAGGTTGCGAACACTTACCCCACAAATGTCTAGGATAACCTCTTGCTTGTACGAAACGACCTCTGTAAATTCACATGGACGTTCCTCCGTACAAAAATTATCATCGCTCATATATAAGTAAGCAGAACCCAGCGCCCTCACACGTACATACCGCCGTGCGGTATACCACCGAAAAACTCCGAATCGGAGCTGCTCTGGAATAAGAAAAAGCCAAAGTTTCAAAGTAAAAATTCCATAACTTCAGCTGTGCTTTCTGTTGCTCCAGAGCACAACCCGCGCTGAACTCTCCGCGAGACTGATTCTTTCTTCGGAAACCACTTCCCTTAAGTTGTTTCCTTTTCTTTCTTACCGTAAAAGGGACGATTTCCAAGTGTTTGGGTCACACGCATACACCCTGGGGTTCGAAAAATCCCACGTTTGTGTTGTGTTTTCTTCGATAAACCTCCCGATAAATGCCGACTTTCTGTTTGTCACAAAAACAAAATTAACACCGAAAGACGCCGAATGTGTGGGGAAAAAAAAACAACCCCCAAAACTCATTTCCGAATTTGAAGAAAAATAAAGACCGAAAGCACAGAACCTTACTTATGATCGGACCTTGTGGCCCGTAGCACTGGGTGTGGTTCATCATAGAATGAGACGAAGTACAGTGCAAGAACTGCGTCACGACGTCGACCGTGCACGCAACAGGAGCACTGTCAAAGACACAGCGCGCGCACAGACGGGGTTCCGGCAGACGCTCCACTCGGACCGAGTGCGCTGCCTCGTTTCGTCGAGGTGGAGAGAATAAAACAACCGAAATGGTTTCGACCGTGGTGCGTAAAGAGAGAGCGGGACATGGTGAGCATGCACACGGGATTGTCATAAAGCAAAAACACAAAACGCCCTTGCACACGTGATTGTCATAAAGCTAGGACACAAAACGCTCTTGCGACAAAAAGAAAGGGATCAAATTTATGTTTTTAAAGCAAAATAATTGCAAGTTTTTTTTTGTTATTTTTTTTAGATTGCCATGAGCGTAACTTACGAACGTCTAAGCTTGCGTAGCGTATAGAAGATTTGAGTTAATCTGGCTCCCGGTGCTTAGTATCTTTTTTTTTTTTTTTGGGGGGGGGGGGGGCTGAGTTTGGTGAAAGTCTGCTTTTGCAACCCACTAACAAAGATGGTAAAGAGTAATGTGTAGAATTATCCTTTATGGGTATAGAAGTTGCAACACTGTCCATGCCTCGTGCTCGTTAACTGCGTCACAGAATGTGCATTGGCGAGTTAAATTTTTTTTAATGTCTATTGTTACTGCGGGCGCAAGCTTTAAATCAAGTTGCCAAATAGCAGCGCGAGTTCATACATAATGTGACCTTGCTAGGAAATCCCAATCTCTTAAACTCCTCAATTAATTACCTTTAAATCAACCATTTCCGCGATACTTCCACTTTTTTTATTTATATATTAAGTCTCCGCTCCGTTTTTTGTTTTGTGTGTTTTGATTTTTCGTGAACTTTTGAACCTTGAATTGCCAGCCTACAATTAATTAAGGCCGATATACTGTCATCGGCAGTGCAAGGTGAGACTATCGAGCGATGACTGAGACAAGAAGCCTAATTTCCTTCGAGAGAAATGGACGCCAACTAAAGTACAGGTAAAAATACAAATAAACGTATTTTTGGCGCACAAAAAAGAATGTTTTTAGCAAGGTCGCCTTGGATCATTCTGATATGAACCGAAGTTTTATATCAGTACACACATGGGAAGGCATAAAGAAGATCAGCACACACGTAGGAAGACATAAAGAAGAAACATGAGTTGATATGAGCGCGAAAATTATAATCAAGCACATAGAAAAATACCAAGATATTTCGAAGTAGGCTGAGCATATATTTGCTGAAGTTATAGGCATACGAATTCGACTGTACTACATATCAGGTTATGCAAGCACGACTCAGAAGAGAAGACACAAAGACGCGGACTGTTCTACACGCATGACGCTTGGTTTCTTGTAAAAGACGAGTTGACACAACTAATGGAGGTGGAAAAAACGTGAAATGCTCTCAGCTTTTCCTCGGAAGACCCACGCTCCCGTTTGATGACGACGGCACCCCTTAAGCCGCAGTAACAACACCATACACAGAAGACACGGAGTTTCTCCTCAATGTCTTCATACATAAGGCCTCTTCGATGCATGAATTTGCTTCGTACGTATGTATGCTTGGAACGGCAGGCAGTTTTACAGCGCTAGTTGTTGGTTCCCCTTCCGGCAAAAAAACTGATCTTGTACAAACGCAATAACTCCGACTCCAATGCAGAGTCACAACTTTCGCGTCTTCCTGTCGTTCTTCACACACACATACACGCCAACTGCGGTAATACTCTCTCTCGCCCATTCGCCCCACATCTCCCCTGCAGGCCACCGCTGTACCGAAATACCCACGTGATCAGGGGGAAAGCGCTCTCCGCCTCCTCATCGTTCCTCTGCATCCACGTATCCTCCGCGCTCCCTCGCCTCCCCACTACCGCCGCCCAGGTGCCGTTCTCAGAGCCCATTTCAAAACATTGTACAGCACAGTGGCTGAAGGCAAATTAGCTTCAACGTGCCTTTCCTCAACGCAGCGGCTACCGCTGTTTGTATCACCAATGTAACAAAACCGCCACCAAAAAATAAATATATCACGTTTTAGAAAGTGTTTGTAGCCTGCCTTTTGCATGATGTCTAAGCAGTGTGAGCGCAGCTTTACAAAATGTTCTCCCAAATTGTTTTCTTAGAATACAGCGGTCGGTATCTCGCAGCCCGTCGCTGTACCATGGAACCGCCGATAAATTGCTAATCTAAATTTATGAGGATGAGTTTTGGCTTTTTTGTTTTGTTTTTTCGAGTTACAGTAACCGGCAGAATCTTTTAGCTATATTGTACCCCAAGAAAAATAAACCAACGACGTAGTTCAGCCTTGTTTAACATGTTTGGAATGTTCACTTCGTTGCGTTCTTTGTTGTTGTTGTAATGGTGGTTTTTCCGAGGGGTCAAAAGAAAATAAACGAACCTTACTGGATGTTAATATTTAACCATCAGATTGTTGTTTGATCAAAATAAATGATAAATAAGAGAATAGCCGGCGGGAACCGCCCAATTGTTTCGCAAGGATGGCGAGAGACGAGGATTTCATGATGATGTGCGCGCCAGAAGCGCGCGTCCGCGTTTCTCCCGAATAATTCGACGGAGGCGCCGTATCGCGTCATTTGTCATGTCATGCCTCGATAACGTTTGGGTGGCGAGTACTACGTAGGCACGTAGATGCGACGGAGCCCGTCCCCTCCCCTAATGCCTTCGGAGAAATCAAGCGATTTCGGCGAAAGTACTTAGCAGAGCAGCGTTCTGAAATCAGGCTTCGGGGTAAACAACGCCAGAACATTTTTCCCCAGCGTTCTGTCAAACGAGAGTTTGTAAAAAAAAAATGTTCAGTGTCTTTGCCGCGATTTAATGCTAAACTACTACGCAGGCTGGATAAAGTTAAATCGATGAACAAAGGCGGTCGGATGTTACAAAACTGCTGCGGCTGTGAAATGCGTTAAAGTTTGCATGATAAGCACGAAGATCGCTCTCGTGCCTTTTCTGGTTGGGTGATATATACATAGATTGAGAAATACGATTCAAATGTTTAGCTCGAAGGACGCGGTACATCGACAAGGACGACTAATTAGGCTAGAGTGCTCCGGTGCTCCCTGCTGGTTGCGCCTTGCTCGAGGGCAAGTGCCGTCTTTATGGCCGCGCTGCCACCAATTTATCTGCTGGGATATGCTCACCTCCTGAGACCGGTGGATCCGCTTGCGCCTGTGAAAGTGCCGAATTAGGAACTACTCGTTTCAAGTCGTGATAACCTATTCCAACCAGAGACTTCCTCGATTCGGTAATGCAATGAAGCGTCGAAAATGCAGTCATCTGTGCAACGTTATCGCATTATCACATAGACGCGGCGCCGAAAACAAACGAATACCTGGAGGAACGCGTGACGGTTATCCCGCGTCATTTCACAAGTGGTAATCCTCAATAACTGCTCAAACAACTCATAAACGGTTGCATATCAGTGGAGGGCAAGATGGCGGCTCCGCTAGCATACGACAGTGGGATAGCCGCCAGTCGAGCAACACTGAGGCACTCTAAATTAGGTAAGTTCAGCAAAAGCGGCTTACTTTGCATCTAACGAATAAACGATGCAGCGTAAAATATATTTGGTTCTATATATATATATATATATATATATATAACGAAAGTTGAGGAGTTCCAGGAAAACCTTTACTTCACCAACGTTTCAAGCGGGTACCGCTTTCTTCAGAAAAGCACAAAGGCAAAGAACGTGGTTATATATATATATATACATATAAAACCGCGTTCTTGGGCTTTTTGTGCACAAACAACATAGTCAAACAAATTCATGCATAAAGTAAATATTATACAGGCACCCATAACTACAAGTAAAGAAAGAGAGGTTAACCTGAACGTAGATTCTGACTGGACACTCTGTGCTGACCACCCATGAATACATCTCGCGTAAGGGCTACTGAAATAAGTGTTTCAGCTGAGGCAAATCCTTGGTCTTATATAAAAAGAAAAAAACAAACATCGCAAGTTTCCGTGATTAAAGAATACAGATTGGCTGTTAGATCTCTAGATTGCAGTCGACATATTGAGCATATGAAAGACATCCAAGAGAAAACTGCAGTCACGACGTCTCAATAAATGTTAATTATTTTTCGCGACGGAGATTATCCTCACCTCCTGAAATCAAGGAGTCGTAAATTTCGGTGGGCGCTGTGACTGTGAATAGAACCCTAGAAAAACATAACATTTTAGCTGAACTTCCCACCCAATTCTCCCCGTACACTTTTTATATATCAAAGGTGCTCATACAGTGGCAAGTTTACTCCAGCGCCTGTTACGTGTAAACTAAGATAAGGCCCAAAGGTATGTATTTTAATAGTCTAAAATAGTCATAATTTATGATATACAAACAAGCAGACCTTTAAAATTTCTGGCTCGACGTGCAAATGTGAACAGAGCGCGACACATTTAAGTTCAACGCTAAAGCTGCGTTCCTCAATAACCCGGATGAGAAAAGGGCAAAAACTCGCTGACGCCGTGTTGGCGCTCACTGTGTCGTGTTGTGGATACATTATTGTTTAGTTCGAAGTTCATTAAAATTAAAGCACCAACGCGTGATGACCAACAACGAATAAAGCTCCAAATGAAAATGTGCTATTTTAAATTTAAACAAAATTAGTCTTCCTGCACCTGTGGTGTAACGGATTAAATTTTATTTTCATGGACGGAAACAATTTGTTGACGTTATATGGAAAATGTTCGAATGATCAGTGCGTATATATTCCGGTGTGCCCCCAGGCAGCGTTCGTCGAACTTTTTTTTTTTTAAACATATATCAACGATATTGTTTTTGTAGCTGAGTGTAAATATCATACTGTTGACGGATGCCTGTGTGCTATTTCAGCATCTATCAGACTCCTCTAACCAGCAGATATTAAACTTATCACTTTCAGGCATTGCGCAGTGGTGCACCGAATGGAAAATAAAATTTAATTTGGTTATCCTTCGGATAACCAAAAAAAAAATGGTATTTTTTATGATGGTTGTGGCTTACCGATTTTCGAAGTTTCAAAATATAAAATCTCGGTGTTGCAATTTCTAAAAATCTTTGTTGGGATACTCATATTGATAATATTTGCTCATCCGCATTTCGTAAAGACTTTCTTAAGCGTAGACTAATGTAATTACCATCACATATAAGACTTTTAGCTCATAAAACATTTACTCGCTCCAAACTTGAATAGATTAGCGTTCTATAAAATCTGTTCACTATAAAAAAAACATTTTAAAGTTTTAAATGGTTTAAAGACGTGCGGTCAGGTTTATCTGCGGAAAATTGAGAAGGCTAGACTCACCGTCTATATTAATGCAAACAAATGGAATTATGACTCTGGAGCTGTGTAGTCAAATCTCCCGGTTGAAAATTTTGTTCGTTTTGTTTCAAAATAAATTTAGGCTTCATATACGTAATTTTCTTCAGCCGTTTATAGGACAAACGAACCACAAGGCTCCGTAATCAGAACTCATTCACACCACTCTTTGCTCGCAATTCGTTTGAAGTTTTCCTTCTTTCCTCGAACCATTACTCAATGGAATGGTTGACCCTTCATAATTCTCGAGAGTGATTTTTTTCGCCATGCTGTTGTTGCTTTCCATTCTTGAATATTATTATAATTGGCATATAAGCGCATTTTTCAAGTCGAAAAGTATTAAGTAGTTGCACTGTATTATTTACATTGTATTGTTATTATAGAAAACAAACATTTTGTACCTCTATGTGTAATGTGTATTTGCATGCGCAAATATGATTCAACCTGTTTTTTTTTTCAACGGGACTTTTTTATATGTATTTTTTTTTTAAATTCTACTTGGACAACACCAGCTGAATGCAAGGCCTTGGCATTGATTCCTCTCCACTGCACTAAGCATAACCCTGTAACAGCGGCGTACGCAGGATTTTTTGCGGGAGGAGGGGGGGGGTGGAGAAAAATAGCTGCCTCCCCCCCCCAAAAAAAAAGAAGAAGAAAAAAAGAAACAAAAATTGGTTGTGTTTTGTTTTCTGCACATGATTTTTTAATGATAAATGGAAAAGATACACTCTGGGTATTTTTTTTTCCCCACACTTCACAAAAATCACAAGCGAACAGAACGAAGATTATGATATGCATTCTAATGCATGAAAGTCTCAGCCGTATTCGCTGGACTGTCCAGTTTATTTGACTCGTCTTTTGTTTTTTTCGCGCTGTTCGTATTCAAGGTTACTACTCGTGATGGCATTTTATAGGCCATTATTAATCGAGATAACTTTGGTTTACTTTGAAGCGCCTGAAAGCTGCTTTAACTTTCAAATGTATTAAGGATGGAAAAAAATTATGTCGAAAACTAATAACTCAACTGACAATATATTGTCTCATGATTTTACCGCAGCTAAAAGCGCGAGCTGTAGTTGTACTGCACCGACTAATTTTCCGGCCAACAGCGCAGGCCCTACATCATTTCAAGGCAAACTAATTTTTCGCTGTCTAAGCTTCGCTACAAACAATTTTACTAATAGTTGTACAACACGCTCGAAGGGGACTTTCCTTCAGCCTGTACTATTTGATCATTTATTTGCCGCAGATACTAAGTCAATCGATTTTTAATTATTGAATGATGAGGTGCGTTACTGAACGCAAACGAGCTGCTATGCTAATCGTAGGGCTACTTTATTATATTAGCAGATGTTAAGTTGTCACAAAAGTCAAAGCGTTGTTTAAAAACATAATAAAACGTCGGGACTCAAATGCGCCCAACAAGTTGCTGACCGTTCAACTGTTCCTATGGCAACTTGACAAAAGTAATTGATGCAGCTGTTAGTCTTGTATAACATGGAATCAAACACTAAATACAAGATGAAAATGATCGAATGAGAGATATAATTTTTTTTTCTTTATCTGTTTGGTTGGTTTTTCCGCCCAGGGGGCAGAAATAAAGGCGTGAATGAAGCCTGACAGAGACCCTGTCCCCCAACAGTTCAACCGTCAACAGTGCAATAAATACATTCATTAAAACATGGCTTACTCAGAAAAAATAGAAATAAATTAGTTCCAAAAGTGATCATTTTAGATCATAAAGTAATCTGAAATCGCAAGAAACCGCAAGATGCAAGATTTTATATTAACACGAGTTGAAAACAATTTTATATATTAGCTAAGGGTGGGGTAAAGATCCCCTTGATAAAGGCGTTTTTTACAAGTACCGCCAACCATTGTTGTGGAAACGCGCGAGACACGTGCCACGAGCGGATGCTCCACCGCCATTCGCTTCCAAGGGCCGCTCATTTCAGTGCTGCGCCGCCATTTGCTTCAAGATCCGCTCGAGACACGGTCCACGTGTGCTCGCGCATATGACGCTACTTGCAAGACAAACGGAAACATATCGAGGGGCTTTAGGGTGGGTAGAGTGCCTTCATACACACGCGCGCTTTTGCTTGAGTGGTGACATCTCAGCCATTTTTACGCCCAATCGTTTTTTTATGCATTTGGAAGTACGCGTCATCCGGTGTCAATCAGCTCGAGCGCGTAGCTTTGGCTAATGCAGAGATGCCATTTTAGCGCCCAAGTCACGCACCGAGTGCGCGAGAGCGTCACGCGCTGAACATTCAGTGCAACAATGGATGTCTTCACCCTGAGACAGACAGACATGTAGGCACCCTAAGGGTGGGGGGCTGGGGGCGCCACCTTTGTTTTGGCTGGATAGAGCCTAGATTGAAGAGAGGGTTCATCTCAAATCATGGGGAGCGTTTACAGTTTAATGGCGGACACCTTCTGCGGCGATCGGTCGCAAGTGCGCACGCGCTGCGTTTTCGAGTGGCGAGGAGAAAATCAGGAGGAAGGCGGAGACGTTTGCAGACGATCAACGCTTTGTCACGCCCTCACAGCTGGTATTGAAAATTCGACCCATACACCACGTGATCACAATCGAGCAGTTCGAAACGCTCTCCAATACAGGCTGTCAGGAGCCTAACGCCGGGGCTTTGTGGGCGACGCGTTGTTTGGGTGAGTTCGTCTAAGCATTTACCTCGTCCAACCCCCCCCCCCTCTAGCGTACGAATTTCGGGGGGGGGGAGGGGGGAGGGGCTTCGTCGGCCCTCTTCCGCGTACACCACTGGTCTACATGTCCGGACGCCGCTGGCCGTTGGCCGCGCCAACGAGGTAGCGTCGCGAATATAATAGAAATGGTGAGAGGCAGCGATTCAACAGTAGCGCTGCTCGCTATCAGACCTTAAAGCCGCCGTGTTTGAGGGCGCTTTTTAGAGCACATGCTCAGGATGAGCTAACATTAATAGGCTGCTAAGACAGGCAATCTTGATGGTGTGCAATGCAGGTTGCAAAAGAACTGTGGGTGCTCGCCATCAGCACGCTCTCAGCAGTCGCGCACATAGCTATGGCCGACAGTGAATAGTCTTTATAATTCATACAGAAGACGGCCTGCATACAGATTCGAACGCGAGTCGCCGCGAGGTCCCTGCTTCGAATGCCGCGTGTCAATGGGCGCGTTCAGTAGCGCCTCCTTTGCCTCCGAACGGAGTGACTCGAGTCAGAGCTCTCGGAGTGCCTACTGAACGGCTCAATAAGGCCATTAGGACGCCGCTCGCGCCACGCCACGGCCAAGTTTTGCAATAACGCTGTCGTATTTCCGCTTCCGACAGAATTTCGCGCGCGCGCTGCGAAAATAGCGCGCGCTACATCATGGCAGCAGACGGAAACAGCCTGCTCGTTCATATTTTACTTGACGACGACTTCGATGAGTTTTTGTATCAGCAAAGAAGAGCTAAGCGAAGAAGAGTGAAACAGGTGCTTGGCGCCCTCAAGCAAGTCATCCCTGAAGGTATGTCTGCACGCATAGTGCAGCAAGATACGATCTTATAACATACGCTTCCTGCAGATTCCGCCGAGCCTTCGGGCTCCGGTAGGATTCGGGGAATCGAAGGATTTGTTGACGAAGTTGTTCCACGCTATACAGACATACAGTTCAAGGAACACTTCAGGATGTACAGATCAACGTTTGAGGTAACCGCACAACGTTCCGAATGCATGCAGTTATTTCTGTAGTCGGAATTCATTTTTAGGCTTCAGGAAAAAAGATAATTGCTAGGAAGGCTCGATAAATTTTCGTCCGAGTATAAAACTAATATATTCTATTGCAGGAAGACAGCCAGTAGGAACGGACACATGTGCCAGCCTCTGAAGGAATAAAGTCATAGCAGCTAACAAAAATTAATTTTCGCAAACTAAAAAAAAAAAAAGAAAATCGGTAAAAATTGATTACGTGAAGGACTACGAATAGATACCCCACTAGGACCAAAACATGTCAAACTGCTGGCAGCTTGAAATTGTTGCTAATTATTGAGCCTGTTAAAAGAAACTTGTTTAGAGTATTAGACCCCGTAATTTATTCCAGGAAAGGGGAGAGGGAGGGGTGTTTAAATTAAATTGTTCTAGGTTGGGCGTTTTAACCTACCCTCGTGCATGCCATGGAGCAACAATTATTCACACTTGTAGGTCACATGCATGCATATCCAAAAACCTGGACATTTCTTTTTTTTTAGCTATGAGAGATAGCCAAATAGCATATCGCCTAGCACTTTCATACAGTGTGTTATGGTTTCTTTTTCGTTTATTAAAAGTTTCCGTTGCAGACATTCCAGGTGCTGGTTCAGTTGACTGACTCCGACCTGAACAAGACCATTGCAGCCAGGATACCTACTGCCTCCAAGGTCCTAATGACGCTATGGCTCCTGGGAAACCAGGAATCCTACCGCGGTATCGCGGACCGGTTCGGAGTGCGTAAAAGCACCCTTCACTTCATTGTTGCAGAGGTTGTGTCAGTGTGGGCACGATGTGCGTCGTCCATAATGCAGTGGCCGACGCAGGATGCCCTGGTGGCCGGCCACTTTGAACGCAAGTGGAAATTTCCAGGTGTTGTGGGTGCAGTCGACGGCTGTCATGTGCCCATTAAGGCCCCCAAAGATGAGCAGGCAGCATACTTCAACAGAAAAGAGTTTCATTCTGTCGTGCTGCAGGGCTGCTGCGATAGCAGCATGGTGTTTACCCATGTGCACGTTGGGTCCCCAGGTCGCCTACATGACGCACGGATCTTCGCCAATTCCGGCTTGGACGACATCATTAGTTCCCTTTCCGAAGAGTATCACATCCTTGGAGACTCAGCATATCCACTCCAAGTCAACCTTATGCGTCCTTACAAAGACAACGGCCATCTTACGGAAAGACAAAGCCGATTTAATGTGACATTAAGTGCCGCACGGTCAGTGGTGGAGCGAGCTTTCGCCCAGTTAAAAGGAAAATTTCGACGACTGAAGTACCTCGACATGGACAACCTTCGTATGATCCCCACGTTTGTGATGGCTGCTTGTGTTGTTCACAACATCATCCTCACATCTGCGGAGCCCTTTGTTGTTCCCAGAGAAGAACTGGATGACCCACGCCTAGTGCGCAGAGACCCCGATCTGTCGAGAGCCTCTACAGCTGCAAAAGCCAAGCGCGATGCAATTGCTAGTCTGCTGCACCCTGCTTGAAGCAAGAGATGTTTTCATAATACAGGTCACAGTATGAGCTCAAGTTTTCATGTCCTTAGCAAGTTCAAATGAAGAAAATGAGTGAATCTGGTGGAAGTCGACTACAAACAGGGTTTACCTAAGGAACATGTTTCACGAGTTCTAACATTTTTCTAGAAATTTTCTTTTGCTGTAAAGGTTTTATGCCTGAAATTATGATTTATTAGTGCTACAAGTAAGCAACTGATAACACACCCAGCTTCATGCAATGCTTAATAAATTGAAGGCTTGCAACCTGCCTGTACATCTTCAATTAGGGGTACCAAACTCCCCAGTTAAAATTTTGTCTAGATAACTCTGCTTTCAACAGGTCTACAAACTTTCAATAGCTTGAGCCTCCCAAAAATATAACCTTAAAAATAGTAAAAGTATGGTGGAATGTGCAACAAGAAAAAAAAAAAACTATAGTTTTGAGCAAAAGACTGCAGTTTTATTCATAAATTTAAACCACAGGCTCATTCTTAGCACTACAAATGAAACACTTGGAGTCACTTTCCTGATAGGTGATAACTGCCTAAAGCAATGCTCATTTAATAAAAGAAAAACTCACAAAATGACCAGTAAGAACTAAATGAAGTGTACAGACAGCAACCAAAATGTGGCAAAAACTATGAATCTTGGAATACTTTTTGTTTACCACTATATTTGTACTTTCCAGCAACTCGAAACACAGACAAGTCTGTCATGCTTCTGCAAAAGAAAACTGTAAAAAGAAACATTAACTGTTACAAACAATATATGCAGCTCTTAAGGTTTAGTACGAAAAGGCTTGCTCCAGTTGGCCTAACTAGTAAGGTTAGCATTTTGCTATACTTTCCTTTCATGCCGCAGAACGACACACTAAACGACCATCGCTGTAGAAAAGTGAAATTTAAAGGTGGACTAAAGAGGTTTTTAACTTTTTTCTTTTTGTGGCTCTGGTTTCGTTATCTGCTCTGAGGATCCTAGAAATCCAGAAATTATTGGCGTCCTTCTGCATTACATGCATTCAAAGCCAGACTGTCAACGAGAATGGCTCGCGGGAAAGGAGGAGGAGCTAGGAAGAACTAGTGGAGCATTGTGAAGCGCATTTAGTCTAAGCAAAATGACTTTTGAGGTCACATGAATAAGTGGACTCGGTGACTATGAAAAGATCTTGTCTACAGCTGACTTACAGGCCCTGGGCGTGAACCAAGCGTGTTTCACTTGGTTTCACTGATTCATTCTTGCCCCTTCACCCCTCTGCAGCATTTCTGTCAAAATTCTAACGAACATCTCATTTTCTATATTGAAGTGGGGCACGTGTAACAACAGTTTCTAGATTTTTTGAATCCTTGGAGCACAGAGAATAAATTAAAGCCATAAAATGACGTAAGCACCAACCCCTCCGGTGTCCCTTTTAAAGGGATGGTGAACCGAAATTTGGATTTCAGAAAACAATGCAGGAGCGGTAGACGGGACGCTACAATCCCTACATACAACACTACTCGTAAGGCGATATCTCGAATGGACGGCCGACAAGGCGCGTTACATCAAGGATATCTCGTTTCCTTCTCTCTTCGCTTCGCCCCCTCAAGGCGGCGAGGCAGAGAAGACGCGAGGCCGTTTCCTCTTCTCGGAGAAACAAGACGTCAACATACGTGTCAAATGTGCCTCCTTGAAGAGTCAAGAAGGAGAGGGAACGGCCTCGCATCTTCTCCACCTCGCCGCCTTGAGGGGGCGAAACGAAGAGAGGAGGAAACGAGATATCTTGACGTCACGTGCCTCGTCGGCCTTGTTCAATCTCGACTTTTTTCCAAAAATACGGCCGTCGATTCGAGATATCGCCTTACGAGTAGTGTTGTAGGGATTGTAGCGTCCCGCCTACAGCTCCTGCATTGTTTTCGGAAATCTAAATTTCGGTTCAGCACCCCTTTAAGGCTGCTGAGACTGTTTAGATTGATGTACAAGGCGATTCAGCAGTCGGAGCTTAGTACGTTGCAGCTTCAGCTGCTGCCTGTACCGCTGCCTGTCTTCTTGTTCCCATGCGTCCATCTTTTCGAGAATTTCTCCCAGGATTCTCGCCGGCCTCTTCCTCCTTCCTTGCGGGAGCTCAGGCTGCCTGGTTGACCTCGGAGTCTGTGCGCTGTCCGGACACACACTGCCGGCTTGGGAGGGCATGGCGATGGCTCGAGGTGTGCTGGTGGTTGATGGCCCTGTGGTGGCTGGGTGATGACTTGGGACTCAGTGACTGAGGCTGCAGGAACGACTGGCATGCTTGCACACACCGGGGCAGTGTACTCGGCTGTATCTTGGAAAAGGTTGTCCATATGTTGATAAAATTCCCAATCCTTGCGGCCTCGTCCCGTCTTCCTTTTATCTTGCCGCCTTCTAGTGTAAGTCCGCTTCAAACTTTTGAATTTGTTTTCGCAGTCGTCTGGCGATCTGTGTGCACCAGCCTCTTTCATTTCTACACTGATCTTCCTCCACGCTGTTCTTTTCTTTAACTTTCGGTTGTTGAAGTCAGCACAGTACTTTTCATAAAGTGAAATCAGCAACAACACCTCGCTGCGGGACCACGCCCCTCCTTCACCAGCCTCATCGGGGCTTCCTTCATGATCTAAAATGTCCAAAACATCAAATGTAATTATTAAGGTGAGCAGTGTACTCAACCAATTCAAAAGCCATTGTTTTGCACGCCATAAAGATAGGCCAATGACGATGTGCCAGACAGACATGCTGCACTTTCTAGCAACAGAATTTGCTAGTGCATTAGCAAAGTTGTGGTTAGTGCAGCAATGGGACTCTGGAACATCGACGTTGCATGAAAATAAGATGGTGGAAAAATATATGCCGCTAACACCATGAGAAGTGCGTCACAAATACACAAAGTACCGCCCCCCCCCCCTCGAAAAAAAAAGATTTTTCTTTGTTTAATATTAAACTGTGAAATTTTATTTGGCCTGTATTTATCGGTCCATGACCCTTTAAACACCAAACCTTAAATATACAGCTGTAGGCGATGCCGGGGGCCAAGAAATCATCAAAGCCCCATTATATGCAACTATAGACAAAACACGAGGTTAGTTAAAGCTGGCAGGAAGTGACTTCGAGCCTCCTGGAAGCCAGAGAGTGGCAGCCGGCATGCTGCTAACAGGCTTCTTAGGCCAAGGAGAAGCTAGGTCTCTTCGAGGAACGAGAGAATATTTTAGGCTTCCAGAAACTCCCTTCAGAACCCAAGCTATATGCGAGATTCATACCGTAACTCATACCGTCGCACTGCCTGCTGCTACATGGCTGCGGGTCCAACTCCTGATGATCACTGACTATAAAGAAAAAAATGAGTAAAGCTATACGCACTCCGGAGTGCATTGCGGACGAGATGGCTATACGCACTCCGCTAACCTCGTATAAACGACTGGTCACAACCAGTTTTTCTTAGCGATGGCATAGCGTATGGGATTCCACTTCCGGGCGCCGAGGCGAACGGACGTGATAATCATGAGCTCCGGCGGAGCGGTGAAAACGGCCACGTCAGGCCGTGTTACGTCTGTTTTTGAAAACGCTGACGATTATAAGATTATCCTGCCCCAACTGCCTACCGGTTATGTTGTCACCAACGCGGTCTTTTTGCACTGCGACGTAGAAGGACGGCCCTATCGCATTCAAGACTTCCGCCTGGAACTTCAACGGCTGGACTTGCTGAAGGACTTGGCCTCCGCCGGGCCACATCAGATGAATCACGTGTGGCTACTGAGGATGCAGTCACCTGCTGCCAAGCAAAGGTTGGTGGAGGCGCAGGAACTGGTGATCAAGGGGGGCGGTGCCTCGTCATCGACCCGGCGAATACGGCTGTGAAGCTCAAGCTCCACTGGGTCCCGTACGACGTTCCTAACGGCCGCGTGAAGAAGGAGCTGGAGCGCTACGGCGAGGTGTCCGAGGTAACGAGAGATTTTTTCCGGGAGAAGGGGTTCGAGGCTGTCGAGTCCAACACCCGCAGTGTACGCCTGACCCTCAAGGAAGGCTACACTGTAGACAGCCTCCCCCACGAGATACGCCTGGATGGTTGTAAGGTCCTGGTCGTGGTGCCTGGCCGTGCTCCGCTCTGTCTTCGGTGCCGTCGTACGGGCCACATTCGCCGGGACTGCCGCGTCCCCCGCTGCTCTGACTGCCACCGCTACGGCCATGACGCAGCAGACTGCGTCAAGACCTACGCCTCGATAGCTCGGGACCGCAAGTTGGACGACAACTCTGAATACCTAATGGATGGCGTCGAGGCGGAGGAAGCCGTGGGAGGGTCACCTCCAACCGCCCTGCTACCGGCGGAACAGTGTGAAACGTCTGCAACCAAGGACGACGGCAACCCTGATACAGCATTACCAGAGAGCAACTCCGAGGCCACGACGCAGGGGCCAGCCACCCCCGGCGCAGCAGCCACGAAACACCTACCCGAGGAGCAAGCACGTCCCGAAGGTGGACCATCTGCTGTATCGAGCGGCCTCCCCAGCGTTGAGAATAACGACGCAGCAGTGGTTGACGGGCAGGACAACGCCATGGACTTCACTCAGACAGTCAAGCGTCCGAGAGAACCTGTGGCTATGCCAGCTGGTACCTGCGGACCGAACCCCTACACGGTGCCTGTGCCAGGGTCTAAGAAGTCGAAGGTCGCGGTGAAGCCGCGTGTCCCGCCGGACGATTGTCGTCGAAAAGACTCCCTGTGAGTGTATGGCTTTTCCGGCTGTGTACGTGTCTCCAGCGTTGTTCTTTACCCGAGTTCTTTTACTTTTGTGCGCAAAACTTCTCTTTTTCTTTTTTCCGTGCTTACCTTGCTCTTTGTCTGGCCCCTTTTTTTAACCGTTCATGAACCTTGAGCAATCTTTACGTGTGGGCACTTTAAACGTGCGCGGCTTATGTGCCAGGCGTCGCCAATGCCAGGTGAACCGTTTGTTTATTGAGAAGGACCTGGACATAGTCGCGGTTCAGGAAACGAAAATGGAAAGCGAGGCTCAGACGGAGAGCATGGTACGGCTTTTTGAAGCAAGGTATGACGTGTGCGTCAGCCACGCTAAGGGGACGTCGGGGGGGGGGGGTGTCTTTTATTTTTAAAGAAGTCAATGGCGACCGTAGAGCAAGTCATTAGCTGTGATGCGGGGCGCTTTGTTTTGTGCGATTTTTTCCTTTCAAATGTCAAGTTTCGCGTGCTTTGCATTTACGCCCCTACGAAGGCAGATGAACGGTTTGTTTTTTTCGAGTTCATCGAACAGTATCTGCAATCGGACCGCATCATTATTTTGTTAGGGGATTTTAACTGTGTTTGTGCAGCGCAGGACAGATCGAACAGTGCGCGGTTCAGGGATAAGAGTACAGATTTCTTAAATGGCATGGTCGATCGTTGTGAGTTGGAAGATGTTGCACTTTGCGCGTCGAGTGGGAGAGAGGTGCAGTATACGCATTTTCAAAACGCCAGTCATGCGCGCTTGGATCGTGCGTACGTTTCGCTCGACCTTGTTAGAGCGTGCAAGCAGTATGCGGTCGACCACGTCTCTTTCAGTGACCATGCTCTTGTTTCTTTTAAAATTTGTTCCCCTAAAGAGGCGCCGAAAAAGTTCGTGTGGGGTTTATGGAAGTTTAATGCCAAGCTTCTCAAGGACGATTGTTTTTCTAAGGCAGTGCGCCAAAAGCTGGAGGACTTGGCAAGCGCGGAAGGGGAGGAGTTCGGCGTTAAATGGGAGTTATTTAAACAGGAAACGAAGATGGCAGCTATTGAACGCTCCAGTTCCTTGAAGCACGATGAAGAAAAAGAAACGCGTGATTTAAACGAACTTCTTCAGAAGTTGGCCCAGGAAGAATGCCTTTCGCCTGGTATCTTTTTCAACGAGATTACTAGTATCAGGAAACGCCTCGAGTTTCTTGATACCGAACGGTATAGGGGGGCTATGGTACGTGCGCGGTTCAAGCGGTTATCGTGCGGTGAGATACCCACGAAAAGGGCGATAGGGGTGGAAAAGACATACGCCAGTAAGAGTGACATCGGCGAGATTTGGTATCAAGGGGTTCTGTCACGCGATAAAAAAGTAATCGAACGGGCTTTCGTCGACTACTATAAAGACCTTTTCAGCTACCGCGCGCCCAAAAAGAATGAGTTTGGAGCCTACTATTTACCGTTAATGCCGCGCCTTTCGGATGAATTGCAGGAAAGGTTGGAGCAGCCCATTATGTTATGGGAAGTTGAAAAGGCGATCGACAATTTGCAGATCGGAAAAGCGCCAGGACCGGACGGTTTGGGAGCCGAGTTTTACAAAGAGTTTAAAGAACAACTTGCCCCTTTTTTGCACTGCGTCTTTCGTGAAGCGTACAGACTTAATGTTTTGCCTCCATCGTTTTTATGCACGCACACCATTTTCATACCGAAGAGTGACGACCCCATAAAACTCCGTTTCGTTGGTTCGTACCGCCCGATCACACTAACGAACGTTGATTATAAAATTCTGATGAAGGTCTTAGCGGAGCGTTTGCAAAGCGTTATAGGAGTTGTCGTCGGCCCACACCAGACGTGTGGAATAAGAGGGAGAAGTATTGTTACAAACATACATGTCGCTCGCAGTATTTTGGAGTGCTGCGACGCTATGGTGCGAAGGGTTGCTATGTTACAGGTAGATCTAGAAAAGGCCTTCGACCGTGTGTCGCACGAAATTCTTTTTTCACTTTTAAGCCATGTTAATTTAGGTTCGGTTCTCTGTAATGGCGTGCGCATGGCGTACAAAAATTGTGCGACTAGACTTGTGGTAAACAAGTCTGTCAGCGAGCGCATTCGGCTTTTTCTTCAGTGCGACAGGGCTGTCCACTTTCGCCTTTGCTGTTTTGTATTTTTCTCGAGCCGTTTTGTTTAAGTATTATTCGGAGTGAGTTCATCCGGGGGTTTCAGTTACAAGCTACTGAAGTGCGTATTTTGTCGTACGCGGACGATGTGGCGATTTTTTGTGTGGACAAGGAGAGTGTCACCAAAGCCATAGAGCTAGCGGAAATGTTTTGTGACAATACAAGTAGTTCCGTTAATTGGGAAAAGTGTTTGGGGTTGTGGCACGGCAATTGGCCTTCAACGCCGGTTGTCTTTGAACGTGTGGTATGGACCGAATCGCCGCCCCGCTATCTTGGGGTTCCCCTCGAGTACTACCGCACCAACGACGAGTATTGGCGCGGTCAAGTTGAAGCTCTACGCGAAAAGGCGACCAAGTTGAGAGGTGGGGGTTATCAATCTTCGCTCGCGCAGCTGTCTGTAATGCGTTTCTTGCAGCCAAAGTGTGGTACATCTTGCAGGTGCTGCACTGCTCGCGAATCAACGTACAACGTATGCACCGTGTCTTTGCAGTTTTTATTTGGTGCTCTGTATGGGAGCGTACGAGCCGCACTAATCTTTTTCGTAGTCTCAAAGCCGGTGGTCTCGGCCTGTCTCATTTGTTTGTGAGGCAGTTGGTCAGCAGATTTATTTTTCTCCGCGACCAAAAAGACCCTTTTTTGCGAACCATCATTCAAGTTCGGCTAAGCAGAGCGATTCCTGGTTTTGTTGTTTCATCGAGCGAGGACTTCAGTGTCTGTGCGCGGGGTTTTTTGAAGGAAGTTGTGGGGGCGTATTCTTTTTTAGTCACTCGTTTCTCGCTTGAGTACTTGTCTGAAGTGTCACGTAAACGACTAACGAAAGATTTGATTGATTTGCTTTTTCCCATTCCCATGTATCGTTTTTTGTATAGTGCAGGCCCAGGGCAGGACGTTTTAAAACGAGTTAAAAGAATGCTGCTGCCCCCGAACGTGAAAACCTTCTTTTTCAAGCTGCACAGTCAGACGCTTCCAGTCAAAGCCTGGTTGGTTGAAAAAGGCCTGCCAGTGGCATGGTCTGACAACTGCATCCTTTGCAAAAAGCAAGAGACCGTTGAACACGTCTTTTTAGACTGTTGGGACGCTGTCTTTTTTGGGATGTCCTCCAAAGGACCCTCAAAAAAGACCTCCCATTAACGCCACATGGCATACGTTACTTAGCTGTCGAAGATGAAAATGGTGTTCCTTTCGACATGCTCCTGCTGCTCGGCCTGCACAGCATATGGCGATGCCGCATGGCTGTGCGACACGCAGATGTTGATGTGCGTCCTGTTTATAAATACTTTGTAGAGCACATGTGTTTCTTGAAGGAAATGTTCAAGCCACTGCAACCACCCCCAGAGTGGTTGCCTCTTCTTGATGGGCTCTCTGCCCTCAAGGACTTTTAACAGTTCCCGACGTCACCCAAGTCGGCTGAGGTCTTTTAGTGTCTTATGTGCGTGTTTATGTTCAACTTGTGCGTTTGACTTACATCTTGCAATAAAAAAAATAAAAAAAGATGGCATAGCGTAGGGGTTAAGGCGTCCACCTTGTAAGCAAGTGGACGCGAGTTCGATCCGCGGTGGGCGTACTTCTTTTTTTTTCTGAACATTTTGTTTTGTCGAGGCATAATGCGATGTTTACGACATTTCTTTTTTGCGATGATGTTGTCGACGAAGCTTCGCAGAACTAAATGGGACTCCCTTTCCGGAGGTGCGATCGGGGACAGCGGGGCTTGGGTTGCCGGCCGGACGCCGCGAAGCGGCGTGTACTGGTTACGTTTTGTAATTAGCAGCCGATACTGTCGCCGCGAAGCGGCGTGAACGCAGGCGGGGGGCGGGGTTAACACGCTCCCCAGTGATACACGCACCGTTCGAAAAGGGTGGCCCGACGGGCATGAGTTCTCGGCGGAGTGCGTATAGCCATCTCGTCCGAAATGCACTCCGGAGTGCGTATAGCTTTACTAAAAAAAAATTGCGAAGTTGTCAACAAGAACTTGTTGTTGGGCTAGTTGGTGTTGACTGTATTGAACCATGAAGTTAAAAGCGCTAAAAAGACGTACACAAGACAGAAGACAAACACGGGCGCCCGTGTTTGTCTTCTATCTTGTGTACGTCTTTTAGCGCTTTTAACCATGGTTCAATATTGTCAACAAGAGAAAGCAGTTAGATTACAGCACTTTTAGAATGTGGCTAGCGAAGTTTATGAAGATGTGATCAAAACAAAAAGCATGATCAAATGATTGTGTGTTTGTTAGTGCAATGGGAAGTGGCTCGCACTTCGATACAAGGAAGGCCCACAGCAACAATAGCACTTGGGCGGTGGAAGTATCTAGCGGCCGAGCAAACGCAAGCGAAATTGGGCTGCAGTATAAAGTGTGTGAAAAATGCCGATCGGCGATAGCTCGCGTTTGTCGCGCAACGCGCACACTCACCGACAACTAATTTTCGCCGACAATTTCAAATGCAGCGAAATATGGAATACTCACCGATACTAATATAGAAAGGAGTAGTGCAGCGTCCTGTAAGAAAAAGACGACATTACGGAGAGGTTTTCATTTTCAACACGAAATGAAACATAAGGAGGTGAGACGGAACGTTAGCGCATGAGTTGTCCCTTACCGTCGTTGCTTTCAACCAGATAAATTGGGCTTTCAGACGCAGTCGATGCCGTCGATGCAGCCATGGCAGCAGACGGACGGGAGAATTCGAAACCTTTTCTGGATTTTCCCGCCGAATCTCGCCGGAAATCGTCACCAGTCAGGAAATGACGTCATCTTTAGCTCCTTTGACTCTACGTGCACCGTCTCCGGACTCGGTGCTTCGGAGCTTGACTCCGAAGCCCCGGAGTTACCTGCACCGGAAGTGACTTTTGGCCGTCCAGTGGAAGGAGTCAGTGACTCCTTGACTCCGGGGCCGCTACTGAACGCGCCCAAAGAGTTTAAGGAGGAAACTTGGCACGCCGCGTTCGAACCACGGATATTGTGGTGACTCGTACTTGCAGACTGTCTTTTGTAGGATGTGTGAGCGGTGTGACCCCGGCTTTAGTATGACGTTATGTAGGAGAGTAAGCAGGCCTCATCAGTATCTAGGTGCTCTTGGCTTGGGCCATATATTGGCCTGCAATTCATTGTAAAGAAAATAATAAATAAATACGAAGAAATAGCCGATAACAAAATACCGTCGTAGCACTGCCAATGGCCAACAGCTCTTGCCGAAAAACGCGCTTTCACGCGCTCCGAAACAGACACACACACAGAAACAAAACAAAAAAACGTTCGGAACAAAATGGTTAGATGTCCGTTTTGTTCAGAACGCGCTTGTCCACGGACCCGACGGTACGTGAACGCGACGCCGATGCCCAACGACATCGCCGTGACGTGCTGCAGCTATCGCTGTGACTCTACTACTGTGGATTAACGCGGGACTGCTGCATTTATGGTATGATGGATTAGCAGTCTTTCCACGCCTTAAGCCTCTTCAACGGCTGCACCCACGAAGTGATGATATAGAGTGCTGCCGACTCCGGTTAAGCACTTTTCCAACCCGCTTTCGCAACTTCTAGTTTAAAAAAAAAGAGATTGCGAAGACTTGTTAGTGTTTTAAACGAACTTTCCTGCCCGTGCCTCTCCCATTTGTATGCCTTAGCGGGCAGCCGTGCAAACGTAAAGTGACCATTAAACTGCGGAGTTAGGTTCAGACGTTCATCGATCAACCTAAAACACATTCGTATCACTTAGCGGTTAGAACACTGATCTTTTGGAAATCAATCGGAAAAGAAGTTGCGCAGGCAGCTTCGCTGATAATGCGCCGAGAAAGTGAAGGCGAGGGGAGACAAGAACGTGCGGGGTCGTCAGCGCCGAGCTCTGATAGGAATGGGTAGGGGTAGACCTAAAGCTAGCTGCCTTTGCCTCCACTGCACTCATCGAACGCGTTAAAACGTGGAACGCCGGCGGCCGGTTTTTTACTTTCGCATTCGAACGCGTTGAGCGAGATGCAGTGGAGACAAAGCCAGCTAGCTTTAGGTCTACCCCTACCCATTCCAATCAGAGGTCGACATTCTGACGACCCCGAGCACTCGCGTCTCCTCATCTCCCTCACTTTCTCGGCGGATTGAGAGAAATTAATCAGTTAGACTTGGAGGATTACGTGCCAAAGCAACGAAAGACGTCTGGTACTCCCATGCCAAGAACTGATCATCAATTTACACCACCTTGATATCATCAGACGCGGAACTCAAATACACGGTGGCTTCTCCGCGATATGCCTCCGTCCTATTGCGGAGCCCCTCGGCAGGAATTAGAACGCCCCCCCCCCCAAACTGATGATCCGTGAGGCCGGCGCCTTGCCTCAAAGCCCCGAAGACTTTTTGTTTTAAATTTGCTTTAATGCATTCGGGACACCTGCGACGGCTTCAGATGAAATTCCTGCCCTTAGCCTATCCATCCTCTTACGTTTCTGAGTGAACACCGAGGCTAACCGAGACATCAGTGCAGGCGTGCTAGAAGCAACGTCATGCTTAAAGGTGTGATTCAATGATTTCTACACTTTCATTAAATATGGCTAAAAATATTCTTGACGCTCAAAACCCACAAAGCCCAATTTTTTTTTTTTACACGTTATGAGAGTCGTTGGACAAGGTTAGAGGAAAAACAAGCAGCGTTCAACCCCAACTCGCAGTCAGTACAAGCGGTCACGTCACCTGGTGTTGATCTTAAAGCCACGTGCTATGGTTGGCCACGGCCGTGGCTGGGATAAGCAAAGGGCACGTACTGCCTATCGGACAGTGTTAGTGCTCGGATGTTCGTGTCACCGCAGCGATTTGACACACGCCACAACCCGAATGCTCACTGAGGCATGAACTTTCACGAGCCCAAGCCGAGTGCTCAAGCAAGTTCAAGCAGTCATCCTCTCCTATCTATGAGCTGCATTTAAATGTCGTCATCAAGTCGAAACTGCCGTGACTACGACTGCATGTGATCCCCATTACTACGTCATTGAGCTTGCGAAGGAGAGACTGAAGAGAAAAGTCCACTTTTATCCTTCAAAATACACCACGACAGAAAGCTTCCTGGGGCTCTAGTCTCTACACTGTGGGGTCGTTCCACCTGATACCACGCCCGATTCGATAAAGCCCCACTCGAGTCGTTCTTAAAGAAGTCACACCCGATTCGATAAAGCCCCACTCCAGTCGTTCTTAAAGAAGTCACACAACATAGGAGGTTCAATCAAACAGTTTATGAACTCACATTTCGTCGCCCCAAGTCTCGTTCTCCTCCGGATGAGGCAGCAGCTTGTCGGCTCCCTAAATGAGGGCTTCTCTACCAAATACTCTAACCGGAGACAGTCAAATCAGGACTCTCCCCGACCCCCCGCCTGCTTGATTGCACTACATGCTGCCTGATGGTTGCAGTTCTGCCCCCCCCCCTTATATATATATATATATATATATATATATATATATATATATATATATATATATATATCTTGTATATTTGCTAGTTGATAAACCATTTAAGGTCGTGTTATTTGTATGTTGTATGTGTGAATGCGTGTTTTACCCCACTCATACCTTGACCTTCAATAACCTGTAGTATCCTCTAAATAAAAAAATTAAAGCCGTTTACAACTCCCTGTAACGCCGAATTGGAGCGCAGCTCTTGAGGAGGGGAGGAGGGAAGGGTACTAAAAGGGAGGGTGTTGGCCCCGAGATCAGACCTAGAGGTGGCGCTACTCGTCGCGCTATCTCATCATCATCAAAGCAGGGATAGAAGCACGGCCGCCGCCAGAGGCTCTCCACGTCCGCGCGCGAGACGGCGCTTAGGTTCTTGCCATTATTTTGTCGCAAAGCTCTCAGGACGGAAAATAATTCTGGCGGAAAATGGTGCGGTGCTGTTCGGTTGCTTCAGTGGAAGATCGAACCGTATTACCAGCGTGGTGCCTAAATTTAAATAATTGCTCGTGTGGGCGGTCGTCTGCTTAAAGCAGACGTTGGGGAGCATGGATCACCACGACGGATGCCTGTTTCCGGCTGAACTGCATCATTTATGTTAAATATCTGTTTCTTTTAGAAGAGATGTATCGGTTCACAAGCTTGAGAAGTCAAGAAAACAATGAACGTAATACTGGTACTGTCAACTGCAAAATCGCAGGTTCTATGCATTTTCTTTTAGCTTTTAGCTGTTGCTGTGATGTAAATATCTAGCATGAAGAGAAGTTAGTGCTGTTGAAAATTGCCGTGCTATTGAGTTCCTCTGCAGCCAGATGTTTATCTTACTGTGCCGTGATGTGGGTAAGTTTTTCGGAGTCTGAACAATTCTACTAGTTGCGATGCGGAAAGAGTGCCTCTCTAGTTACGACCCGGAAACTGCTTGTTGGCAGGACAACTAAAACAAGTGAAACAAACTCTTCTAATATATCTGCCGCGAGTGTAATAAACGAATGTAACCAAGCAAAGCAACAATGTTCGTGTTATTAAATGCTCTTCTCGGTAGTGTGGGTTCACCGCTTCAAATTTCTTGGTGAGTGCCGCGAATGTCCAGAGGCTAATATTACAAATTTCAGGCAATAATCTTTTATTCAAACATAATACACTCTGGAACTCCAACAAACGACCCATACCACGACACAGACAGCATAGGCTGCAGCGACACTCTTTTACCGATGAGGGCTAGTGACCTTCACGAGACTTTCCGATCACCCTCCGCCCTCACCTGACGTATATCGAGACTAGGCAGTTCCATCGATTAACCTTCAGGTTACTAAAATAATAATTTAATGGCTTTTTTTTTTTGCCGTTTATGTAGGAATTTTGTGCTGGAAAATCAACAAAAATAAAGAAAGTGCCTGTTTTAGTATCTGTGGCGTCTTTATTTCTTTTATGACACAGGCTAGCACGGTTACCACTTCAGCGTGCTTGTGATTGTCACCGAAGGTGATTATACCGTTTAAATAATATCTTAAAAATTACTTCACTTTAAAAGGCTTCCGTGTTCATATTTCTGTAGGCGTAACAACGTGAAGTTTAAAGCGGGAATTCAATATGCCATTCATATGACAGCAAAATAGTTAAAAAATGTGTAGTTTTAACGTCTTTCATGCAATACGACCAGCTAAAAATCCACTAACGGATTTATCAATTAATTATCAGTCTATTAAAAGCTAGCGATGAGTCAGGGTTTATTTTCTAATCAAACCCACAACTCCAATCGGCATTCAATGTTTTATGAAAGCAACGGTTTGTGCGAGATCTCAAAATTACGTGGGACGAGCGGTTCTATACAAACCTAACACTAAAATTATGGAAGCTTCTGACTTAATAATAATCGGTTTGCTGAATTTCTGCGTATGTGAAACGATACAACAAAGCCTTTAGTAAGAACAAACGACAACAAAACATTAAGCATTTAATAAGGAGGGTCAAGCTCAGCCGGAAACGGGCTTGCGTCGTCGAGATCCATAGCTTCAGACGTGCGCCCGTAGCAGACGCGCACGGCGGTATCCCCACTTTCGCATGTTTCGGATTTCGGCCGCACGGTGGCGACACGGTTCTGATCTCGGCGCATACCCTCCTTTCCCCTCCTCCCGTCACGGGGGTCACATGATCTGGGGGTCACATGATCTGGGGGGTCACGTGACGAGGGGGTCACGTGACCTTGCGGTTGCGCCGACGGCGACGCCGACGCCGCTCAAGCCGGAAACAAGCGCCTATAGAGCTGCGCTCTAAAATGAAAAGATTCCTTGTTAAATACTCGACACTTTTCTCTGCCGCTCCCTTACGCTCCAATCTAGGGCTCTTACCCATGAAAGGCCATGGGCACGGGCGAGCGCCAAGGTGCCGGTCTGGCGGGAAATCTCGGCTCGGTACTGTAACGAGAACCTCAACGGATGTCCGCCGGTAGGTGAGCGGGGCATGCCGTCTTCGGCGCTGTTTACATGGTGGGGTTCAGAGGATCCCAGACTGACGGGGAGTGTCGGCTTCGGCGCTGGAGACGATGATGGAGTCAACAAGTCTTCACACCGGCGGGGAATGTCGGCTTCGGAGCTGGAGACGATGATGGAGTCAACAAGTGTTCACTCCGGCGGGGAATCTGGGCTTCGGCACCGGGCACGTGGGGGCCAAGGCAAAGGGTCTCCACAACACTCAGCGAAAAAGTCGGGTTGCGTGCGGATATTCGTGGGTCAGAGTAGTGCCAGTAAGTTTGTGTAAACTGTAAAGGGAGAAACGTTTTAACCTTGCGACTCCACTTCACGTGCCACTCCGCTCGTGCGTTAGTTTTTGCAGTGGGTTCTTTTACACAGTCTTACCTCAGACAGTGTCTCTAGCAAGCGAGTTCAAAAGGGTGAAATAAAGGGCACACACTCGCTGCGCGTCACACAACAAGAGCGTTCCCAGGTTCCCTCTATTTCCTTTGATGTTCTATGCACGCGCACAAGGAAGAGTTTTGGCAACGTCATAAATTTTACTGGCTCCTGAGTTTTACCGCGAGTTTTTAGGGACACTTTCACAGGCTGTATTCAACTGGCTGTTTAACGCATGCTGAAGCGAAGCGTTCGCCAGAACCATCCCAAGCCGACAAAACTGTTTCCATTGGAGACGATTACAGGGAGTATTCACTGGACGCCATATTTGTGGGTGCTGTTTAAAGCGCATGCTCAGAACGCGCTCACATCAATACGCTGCTAAGACCGGTACTCTTGATGGTGCGGAACGCACGTTGCAAAAGAACTGTGGAAGCTTGCCGTCAGCACGCGCTCAGCATTCGCGCACAAAGATATGGCCGCCAATGAATGCTCCCTATATCCGCGCCACACGGGCAACTCGAATGCCATTTACAACGAATGACATTCGCCCCAAATGTCATTCGACTGGTGCTACACGGCCTGCACGAATGGCATTCGCAGCGAATGCCATTCGTGCAGGCCTTGTAGCACCAGTCGAATGGCATTTGGGGCGAATGTCATTCGTTGCAAATGGCATTCGAGTTGCCCGTGTGGCACGGGTATTATTTACCCACAGCTACTGCTAATAACGATATGTGAGTGCCTACATAGACTCCTTGCGAAAGTCACGCTCGGTCGATGGAAGATCTAACCCACTTCACAATGGCGTAACAAAGGACACCGCGGAACGTGCAGGAATATATAGCGCGAACGGGTAGCTTCGACCTGTGTTCCCACTGCACGAGGGCACGTGCAGCCGAGGTGCAATCGAACGCGAGAAGCTCGCAACTTGAGTCCGCCGTTGTGCTTCGGTTCCACAGCTTCCAAGAGAGGGCAGAATTTTGAAAGGGGTCTATTGTGCGTCCCGTCCGATGGCGTCTGTTGTATAGCTCAGGGGTAGCCACTCAGTCTAGGGAGCAGCCTTCACCTCTGCTCCAGGCGCGCGCGTGGCTGTCGTTAGCGAAATGTGCGCTCCTTTCATTTCGGTTACGACAGCCCCCACGTAATGGCCCGGGAGCAACTCTCGTCGAAGCCTCCGTTGTCGATCCCATCTCAGTGCGGAGTTGGAGTATATTGTTACTGTTCCCCAACCCTTCCGACCGTACATACGAGCAGCACTCACGACACAAAGTTTCGCAAGGCATTGCGCGTTGCTTCTCGGTAGCTTCGATGAAAAGCCAAAAAAGTACACTATGGACGAACTACACGCACTCGATAAGCCACACGCCACACGCAAGATGGGTATATATAGCTTTCTCCGGTCCAGACGGGGCCATTGTGACCATACTCCGTTTTCTACTTACGTTCGACAGCAGCGGTCGCTGCGAGCTCTAAAAGCCAATCCAGTGGCGTGTGAAGGTCACGTGACCTTTTCGAGAGGGGCGCAGCGCATACTTTCATACACAAAGTACACGAACTAGCTATGGCGTACACACCTCCGGAGCCCTCCGGCGCCTGTCGTCTTCGTACATTTCCTATCACCGACTGAGCCTATCACGAACAGTGAATGAACAGCGATCCTGCGCTTTTTTTCTGTGCGTGATAACAAGCGCCGTGATGAAGCCGTTTTGTCGTCACGTGACGCGTTTGTAGCCTTGGATTGGCTGTGACGCGTCTTAGCGTCCCTTGCGCTCCAACGTAAGGGGAAACGGAGTAGAGATGTCACACTCGGAGTCACGAGCATGAATCGGCGACGTGCAGGGGAGTCCTAATCCGGCTGAAGTGTCCATTCGGCCGACGGGCCAGTTCGACTGAACAGACCAATTCGGCTGGAACGCTCCCATTCGGCAGGATGCCCGATTCGGCTAAAATCTCCAAGTCGGCTGGAAGCTTCAGTTCGGCTCGACCATCTCGATTCGGCTGGAAAGTTTGATTTATTGGTAGGACTGGCTGAGGGTGTACCCATTTAGCACTGCAGATTTCAAATAAAAACTTCTGCTGTTGAAGAGTCCTTGCCGCGCATGGTAGCCGCAATTGCTTGTCCCAGTTTTCATTTGTGTTTGTGTTGTTTGTCTCCTTCAGCTGCTGTGTACACACCACTCCATGCTTCAAAATAAATGGTTTATTAACTTGCCCACAGAATGAATACAGGCTGTCCAGATACCGCATCTTCTTCCACTGCTGGACGCCACCGGCTTGCAAAGGGCAGGACGTCCTGGCTGGTCCTCTGTCCAACAACCGCGGTGCAGGAAACACAAAGATGCATCAGTCAGACGACAAAGCAAAGTCATAGGAATTCCTCAAAATTATTTAGGTTCTAAGGACATTAAGACGGACGTCGCCGCACAACTGTCAGGATATACTGTGACACTAATATGAGTACAGTTTCTTGCTCAATATTATTCAAAATTGCAAGATTGGTTTTATTTTTCGTCTCGTTCATACTTTTCTATGCACCTGCTCACATTGTTTGCGCCGGACAGCGGTATTCACAAGCGGCTTTTGCATGTACAAGTTTCAGTCGGCACCCAAGTTTTCTGTTGGACCTGATGCCGTCCGTGCGGATTTCCAAAAACATATCGTTTTCAGTTACTAACAGCCAAAAGAGGCAGTGGAGAGCAAACTCTATACAGTTTCCAATTAAAGATTCGCGCTAACGCAGTAATGTGATTGGTCCAAGTCATTTTGAAGCGGCTAAAAGAACCTTCGGAACGAAAGCATACCCACAAGTTTCGTCCATTCCATTGCAAAAACCATGTTAGGTGTTGGCCTCTTTGTTTAAATGGAGAGGCCAACCCATAACTCCCTTTTTGCTTCCCCACTTCTGTTTAACTACTTTCATTAATTATCTTGTACAGCAGTTTTATTGCCTCAAACACCCAACTAGTTTTTTCGTTCGATTAAAAGCACAAGACAGCTCAGCAATCATGCCGTGACAGAAGCCATTCTATGTTATTTAAAAAGGATGATTGCAACAGCTTAATTATACATACTTGCTCATGAATGAAAGAAACTGCCGGATGGCGAGTAGGGAAAGGTTATTTTAAGCATGGAATCAAAGGTAAACAAAACAATTCCACGCATATAACGCTAGGCTGCAGAATAATTTTGACTATCGAAGTGGATACTCAAACTAATGGCCTGTCATATGTAGTTTTTTCAGGACATAAATCATAATATGGGTGTTAAATGTGTTTAAAATAACCCAGCAGAATTTGTTGATGTTTCTGTGCTTTCATTCTTAAGCTATTTTCGTTTTAGTTACACTGTTACTGACTATGCACTGAAACATTGGAGGCACTCTAAATATTCTGCCGTCACTTGAACATATAGAGGAGCCTTGCTTCAGTTATAGTCACTGACAGTGTGTGAGAACTCCGGGGCGTGACCCGATATACACACCATCGCTCTCCATCCGGCTCGACTGTCTCACAGCGCAACCCATAGGAGCCCATAGATTACCGTATTTACACAAATGTAGGTCGACCCATTTTTCAATTTTTGAAAATCTGAATGGGGTCGGCTTGTAATGGAAACAGAGCATTCTAAAGCCGACAAAAAGTGAAACAATCGCGATATCAAGAAATGTAGGTACACTGTGTATTGGACAAGGAGTTCGTTTGAATTGTGAAAGAGGTCTGGGACGTGTATATAAGGTGATGGTTCCTGAATTAATTTTCCAGTTGAGTTAGACTTCTTTGTTCTCTCCGTTTTTTTCTTGTTTCTACGTCAGATGGTTTCTATGGATGTCATTCACCAGCTCGCCTGCGTTTTTTACCTTTCTTCATCAAGAACACCTCGGCTTGTTACGAGTTCAGCTGACTGTACCTGAAGCATTGCACTATTCTGTTCGCTCATTTTACAATTTTTTTTATTTGCGCGAATGATTAATATTTATAGCGATTCGCAAATTAACCCGAATGTACGGCGGTGAACAGCGCACGGCGCGCCCGACTCCTGGGTGTGGCGGTACTTGTTGTAAGAGCCACTCCAGAGGCCGCTGTAACAGCCACGCGGCTCACTCCCCGCGGCTTCTTTTCGCAGTTTTACGAATGATTCACGGTCGTACGTCGTTTGATCGACCGTCGGTATCATGCTTGTTTATGGCCATCATTCGCCCAGAAGCGAACAAACAACTGCGCTGTTGGACGTAAGTTCGACCCGTCGGAGCGGGGGATGCTCCAGTGGAGTCTGCAATGGCGCGGGATCTTAAACTGTGACAGCGAACGAAGAGGCTTCCGCGGGCCCAAGTCTGGATAGGTGAAAGCTCAGGCTTGCAAAGTACGCCGCAAAAAGTGCGCAATCAGTCCGCAGCTGTGACGTGCAACGCGATCGCCGAGCAAGTGCGGAAGATGCGGTTGATCCTGTCATTTGTGAAGTGCGACATTTCGTTGGATGGCGCCGACGACGTGCTTCGAGAACGTTGCAGGGATGACAATAAGACTGACATCACTAGTGCGGGCGAGTCGTAGACGGAGTGAGAACGACGGGGAGCAGCTTCAGTAGTCCCGCCTCTAGCTTGAACTTCCTAGTTTCGATAACGCATGGGCATCTCATGCACCTCGCGCGTGCTTGCGCCGCCAAAGCACGCCAAAAGGCGTCGATCGCGTGTTGGAGGCTGGGATTTCGAAACAGGTACTTTGCCAAGTCCTCATGTGTTCGCAACAAAATGTGCATGTAAAGATTCTTCCCTTTTTTTTTTTTCGCTGATGCGGGGTTTGGGGTTGACTTACACTCGTGTAAATAAGGTAGTATTTTATAAAACAAAAATCTGTTCGCGATAAAATGCGCATGTAAAGATTTTTTCTGATGTGCGATGTGGGGTTTTGGGTCGACTTATAATCATGAAAATAAGGTAGTATTTTATAAAACAAAACCGAATGCTCCGATTGCTCCACCCAGCACACTACCAGCGGCCCTCTGCTGGTAGAGGGCCGCAATTTAAACCACCACATTGTAAGAAAAAGCACACAATGACAGATATATGAACATGTGTTCTTTTCTTTATCAACAAGGTGGAAAGAACAGGAATTTGTTTCAATCAAACAACGTTCTGTTGGAGGCGTTTGCGGTGAGCAATCGGTACCTCGGCACGCTAGATTCGACAATCAGATGAATGCCATGTCCTTATATCTTTCATTATTTCGCCTTCACCACGTTTGCGAGTTCACGTTGTGAACAATTTCGTTGGACCTATTTTTAGGACCTAGTAGTGCCTCGAGCACAGTAGGTAAAGAGTAGTAAAGAGGCTCTGAGTCAATCGACAAACAAAGAGGCGGGACTTACACAAGCTCCTCCCTGCCGTTTTCACTCCGTCAATGGCTACAATCGAGGCGATCTAGAAATCCCTCGTCATACCAAAGTGTCTTTCCTTGATTACTAACAATGAATCGAAAATTCACGATCAGTGATGCAGGAAACTTGTCAGGATATCGCAGCCTATCGTATGTGCAGTTTATGTTTGAGAATTTACTGCGAAATTGTTATTCACCGACTTCGTTTTGTTCTTAACATACCCAATGTGTGCACCTGCACCATTCCACTCTCGAAGAGAGCTTTCCCCTAAAGCTTGCAACTATTTCGCGGCAAAGTGAGGTATGCAGGCTTGCAAAGTCTACCTCGCGGGTGTCTATCCTCCATGGTGTAACGATGCACGGTAAGAAGCACACTCATCAGGGTTAGTCCAGGCCGGATAACCGGACCACGAACAATGAGAAACGTTGCAGAACTTCCGGGTACTGTCAGTGTACCCGCAACAAAAGTTTTAGACCATACAATTTGTTCTTCATACAGGAAGGAAGTGACGTACTTCCCACTACAGTGCAAGCCGTTATTCCGTAGACTTCGTGCGACTGGGCACCGCATGGCCACGGAACTTTTCTGCAGGGGTTGGGGAACCTCGAACTTCTAAAAGTTGGGAAGGGCTAATTGTTTGCACCACGTCCAGGATATTAGTGATCTTAAAAAAAATAAACGCGTAGTGAAGCAACCTTTTTCTTTTTTTGCGAGTTTTGTTGTTGCGACATAATTGGCATTGCAAGGGCACTCTGGGAACTGCAGACTATCTCTAATCACAACGCCACATCCAGCCAAAGGAACCTTGTATAGGTATGAGCGACTCCTTTCTTAACCATCGGTTCTATGAATTTAGGAATGTTTGCGTCCGATTTGTTCTGTTTGCACTGAGCTGGTGAAAATTGGAACTACTACAAAATTGAGCCCCGAAGTTTTGAAGAACAAAAAATTGAAGGAGGATAAATTCTGAAAAACACTGGATTTCATACAAAAAGATCTCGACAAGGCACCGTCCGAATTTCACAACATATAACTCAGAAAGCAAGGAACCCCACTGCGGCGGACAACAACCTAAAGCGCAGCTAAGCAGGCTCTCGTACAGCTTCGACATGACACTTATCTCGAAATAAATTCCTGGCAATGCCCACTAACTAATACCTGCCGCCTCTGGCCTAAAAGTTACCTAATCCAGGTGATAGAAGCCATGTTCAGGTGCATGGTAACTTCCCAGGTCACAGCACACTCTGGAAGGTCTTCATGAAGCCGGCACAGCTCCTCGTCGTAGGCACGACTTGCTGTAGTGTTTGATAATGCAAATTACAGCAAAACACATAGACGCTTTTCTCTGTGAGTCCCATCATTACATTATAGCATCCATGCCAACAAATTGTGCGAATAATGAATCATATTAGGCACTTCCCTAGCATTAACATCGCACGGAGTAACGCCGAACAGCAAACATTACCACCATGGGCTTACCAATCTGGGGGGGGGGGGGGGCAAGGGGGGCTCTGACCCCCAGTTCTCAGAGTGGGGGAGGAGGCAAGGCATGTGGTCCCCCCCCCCCCCCTCCGAAACAGCCACCCCTGGGCAGGGCAAACACTGGCCGGCGAGTGCCCGTTGGATACCTAAGGAACCGCTCCCGGCCCTGGGGAGGGGGAGGGGGGGGGGTTTGGTTTGGCTTGCCATCTCACTCAGAAACAAGTTTGTACGACACTGATTACCACCACAATTTAACTTTTTTTTAGCAAATTTGTAGCTGCGACGAAAACCAAAATAGCGATACGAGCAAAAGTGATGCAAATCGACGAGTGCGTGTTAACCCTCTGTACACGCCATGCACAGTTTCGCATGAACACGAATGCAGTCTCTATTTCGACGTCTGATCAAAAACATTACTTCAACATCTGCAACGTAGCTCCCCGAAACGCAAAAAAAAGAACATCTATATATTTTGACATGTCTTATAAAAGTATTTGTTTCGTTGGCTTTTTGACAGCGTCACCTGTTCTGGAGGCTTCGCTCTTGCTCGACAGTGGAAATGTCTTGGGCGTGTGCCCGCTCTGCAGCTGGACGATTGTTTCTTAGAATAGAATTCGAAAACAATACATGTGTTGCATCCTCGCCGCCACATATCAAGAAATTCTGCTCGTAGCGCAATCGCACCAACGGCAAAAAAAAAAAGAAAAAAAGAAAATAAATTACACTTACCGTATAAATTGGAATATAGGTCGACCCCTAATTTACAAGTTGAAAAAAGAGGAAAAAAGTTTTTATGGCAAGAAAATGCAACCTTACTTTGGCGACAAATTTTGTCAAGCATTCGGAAGGACGAGAAAACGCGGCACATTTATTTAATTGCTTTCGCAGGCAATAAAACAGGAAGTGCGCCAGCGTTATTACTCAAATTCTTCAGAACCTTCGTCCGATGACGAGTTTACTAAAGCAATTCAAAGGGGCGATGACGTCCCTTTAATTGCGCCCTAGAGAGCCCGGAGGCACGAGTGACCTCGACGGCTTTCGTACGGATTCACTTCAACGTCACAGGTAGCGATCTGGCGCGCATATTCCGAATGAACTTTGCCACCTTTGTTTCCAATTCGGGGTACACCGCAGTCCTTCCATGAAATTAAGTTTTCTTCGCCTTGCTGCACGCAGCCACTTTTTGTCTGTGGCCTCGCCAGTAGCGGATGCTCTTGTCCGATACACCGAACTCTCGCTGTGCTGCAAGATTCACGTGGATCTCTGTATAGGCGATTGCCTTCTTCTTGAAGGCTACCGTTGAACTGCCTTCTACTTTCCCTCATTATCACTCCGGAAGCGGCAACGGTAGATGTAACAAAACAAGGAGCACAAGTGAAAGTGAATCCTAACCACTGATCGTGACCGTCGTGACAAGCGGACGATTGCTAGGCGATTGCAAAGGAAATCAAGATTGCGGCTTCAGCCACCCAGTGTTGCGAGATTATTTTTGTTTTTCCAGTAATGACCGTTATATGAGACGGGGGTCGACTTTTTCAGGTCCATTTTCAAAGATATATTCGACCTATATTTCGATTTATACGGTACGTGCTGAATTTGGTCACCGTAAGCTTTTCGTGTTGTGTCAAGTTGATATGTTGAAAAAAACTAGGTACGTTTGTTGAAAAGGTAATGCACAACTGCACACATCCAGGTCACTAGCTGCATACTACGCCTTAGTAAGTGTTTTCGTGCGTGCAAAGTGAGCTGCCAGCACGCACAAGGCCACACGCCTCTCTAACGTGATGTCATGTGCGATCTTTGTATAGTATGTTGCAGGTTAAGAAAAGAAGACGAAGCAGCTCCTCCCAAAAAGTCTTCCATTCTTCACTTTATCAGAGCGAACGCTGGAAAGGAGGCGAGTTATCAATGTGCCCTATTATAACCAAACTCAATGCCCTAATATGATTTCTTTTTCTTTACTGGCATTGAGAATACTAACTGATCTCACTGAAACCATTTAGCTGAAAAACGATACATTCCAAAAGAGAACTTGATCAAATCCTGTCTTCAGATAAAGGCTGGACTCCACGGAGCAAACTGACCCTTGAGTGATTATGTCACAACATGGCGCCATGCTCCCAAGAAACCGTTCCTAGGGCCGTTTGTTATGGACAATCGCATGGGGGCTCAATGCAAGGTTCTCTTTTGAAAAAAGAGAACCATTTTATGTAAGAAACCCGACTTCTCAATATGTAGTCATGAAGACTCGCTCTACTGTCTTAATGCCATTTCATGATGAAAAAAGCTAGCAATCAAGCATTACACCTGCTTCTGATTTTGTAGTAGACACAATTCATTTGCGGGCCTAGCGGTCCTCTCTGACGGAGCACGCGACTGCGTTGAATTACGTTAGAGAAACAAGTGACGAGTCTATACTATTTCCGGAGACAACTTTTTGTGGCATTTCAGAAGCAAGGAGTGCGCAAGCACAGCTTCGATCAATGCTCAAGGTCCTCCAGAACACGGACCTTGCAAAGCCTACACATAGAGGCTTTGCAATATCTAAGAGTAAACACACTGTGGAGCCGAACTACGTAATAATAAGTCACAGTGACGACTTGATGCGTATCAACGTCATGCCAGCACGCATTTCAAGGAGCTAAGACAACACCAGTGCTTTGAATCAAGGGTCCATCACTGAGAGAAACAAATTTGCCTGATGTTTTTACTCAGTTCTTTCACTGTTTGTGGTCTCAGTGAAAACTGGAATATAAACAGCACTTCTCATTGTGACGGTTGCAAGCAGATACAACACTCTTATATCGCAAGCTTGCGAACAATATTTGGGGACTAAATACTATCACGTTATACTCCACCTAATGCCCGAGCGCAGTGGACTTTACGAGACGACAGGGCCGATCAAGCTGCGACAAAGGTGCAACGTCACGGAGTACATCGCTAGGTGATCCAATCGGGTGCAGAAAGTGCGCTGTGACATTGCGCTTTGCAGCTGCCTGATTGGCTCCGTCTTCTTGTAGCGTCCGCTGCGCTCCGACTCCAGGGCCGGCTTGCTAGAAACAGCGTGTCAGCTAAGACTTGGGGAATGAAAACACTGCCAAAGCCAGAGCACGAGCTGAGCGGGACTAAAACCGTGTCTCAAGACGCTCGCGCGCCCCAGCCTTTGCTGTGCTTCCTTTCACCGAGTCTCAGCTGAGACGCTGTTCTGGCAAGTCGGCCCAGGTGAAACGGACTATGAACCCCAAATAATTGCCCCTCAGCCTCCATCACGATGCACGTCAGCCTGCAGAATGAAAAAGCGACGCATTTCTCAGTGATGCGGCGGCATATTTTTAGCATGTCATCCGTACGTATACGATGCGTTTTGGTCGGACAGTATACCGCATCGCACGCCAATACAATTTGTTTTTATAAGCCTGATGAACTTTCTTAAAACCGCCATGTTCTCAATAAATAGGAGACAAAAATCGTATCATTATGCGGCAAACAAAATCTTATAGACTTTTGCTAATTTAGACATTCACTGAGGAGCATGCTGGGTTTGTATGTACACGGGCTGTTCGTGCTGGCGTCTACAGCGGTAATTTGTTTAAAGCGAATGTCTGAAACAAATTCCCCTTTGCACGTCCGCTGGTGAAGCGCTTGTACATACATTCCCAGCAGCCTGAGCTGTTGGGAATGTATGTACAAGAGCGCCAAGAAAAAAAAACAAAAAAACACGGAGCCAAGAGAAGTGGACGGGACGAGCGCTGACTTGTTTAATGGGGTTGTCCGAACTAGTCGAACCTCAAGTACGATAAAAGTTCGCGACATCCCTAGTCAGGCTCAAAACCCTAATTATTGCTGCCCATTTATACTGTCATTTTGTTTTTGTTTCAAAAAATTCAATGGAACCAGACGGAGACGCCGAAAATCCCTTGACAGAGTGGAGCACAGGAAAGGCAGAAACCACCCAAACCAGAACTACCAAATACGAAACCTTCGTAACTAGATACATAACCAATTAACATCGCGTTGGCCCTTCACCAGCTTGCCGACTGGTTATGAGTTACAATTGGTCGTCGGAGTCTTCTTTCAACACGTATCGTTTTTGGGCGCCGATGTCGATGCTAAAGCCAAAGGATGACACTAGTTACCCTCAAACACGATACATGCGAGTTCAAACTGCCGTCTGTGTCCACAACCAGAACGAACATATGAAGAATCGAGGGAAAGAAAGATCGAAATCACAAATAGGCGGTTAGAAGATTGGTGGAAAAGATCGAGAGAGGTGTGAAATTACAAGCAACTAGCAACAGCTGGGGTGCAGTAGAGACAGAGGAATATTGGGACTCCCTCCCGCGCGGCTAAGGCCCAAAGTTTCAAACATTGTTCCAACCCTGTCCCCCAGTGGATTTGATTTGGGGGTGACACCTACGTGGTTGACCAGAGGAACATTGGCGACTCCCTCGCCTGGGGGAGGAAATGGCGGAGCGTTATCTTTTATTCTGATACCTTTTTTTGTTGTTGTCTGTTTTACCCGATTTTCCAAAGCCTCTCTCTGCCCGGTGATAGTCGCATGAGTTTTAAAGGGTAATAGAAAGTGGGAGAACACAGAGAAAGGGGGTCAAAAAGGGTTGGAAATGTTCCAGGTTAGATTTCGCAATCTACCACCCGTTATAAAGCGTAAAGCCATTATCTATCCATCCATCCATTCAGAACGAAATGGCGGCACGGGATGGTATACGAAACGTGGAGAATATCACTCGGCGGACGGATGTCAGTTCCAATCGTCATCGAAAGGTGACGAGCGAAAATAGCTTTGAAGCCATTGATAGCCTTGGCAAGACAAAATACGCGCCCCTTGAAACCTCGTTCGACAGCCGTGTAGCTTCGAAAGTGGCTTGCTCGAAACAATGCACTTTAAGCCTGCTTCAGAAGGGACAACTCTCCCGCAGGTTCGAGGTTGCTGGCGAGTTGTTTCATAGATCCTCGCGCTGCAACACCAATTCCTGGGTTCGGGTCCGTATCGAAATGGGCTAACAACTAGGAGCAACTTTACTTTTGAAGCGGCATCAGCAAATCCGGGACGCGTTACTTTCACCTAATACTGCTGGGGTGCGTGATAAGTTTCGAAAGGCTGGACTTCACGGAGCACGTATGCGGCGAACAACCGACAAACTTCGCCCGTCGGCACGTTCGCTCTGCGTGTAGAGCACCAGCTTTACTACAGCTAGCTACGCAGCAGCTATAAATGCGCTAAATAGTCGCCGCCGGGCGAAACTCGTCGCTTCATCCCAGCGTATTCACAGTGTGACGTTGGTGTCACAAACAAACTGTTGCTAGGGTAAAAGTTACTCAAGCACCAAGAAGGCTGCTGGGAATATATGGCACTGTCGTCTCGTAGCGTCCGCTGCGCTTGAACTTAAGTGGAGTATAACGTGATAGTTTTGAAACCCCAAATTTTGTTTGCAAGCTTGCGATATAGTAGGGTGTTATCTGCTTGTAACCGTCACAATAAGAAGTACTGTTTATTTTCCAGTTTTCATCGAGACCACAAATGGTGAAAGAACTGAGTAAAAATATCAGGCATATTTATTTCTCTTAGTGATGGACCCTTGGTTCAAAGCACTGGTGTTGTCTTAGCTCCTTGAAATGTATGCTGGCATGACGCTGATACGCATCAAGTCGTCACTAAGACTTATTATTACGTGATTCGGCCCCACAGTGTTTTTACTCTTAGATATTGCGCAGCCTCTATTTGTAGGCTTTGCAAGGTCCGTGTTCTGCAGGACCAATTGAGCATCGATCGAAGCTCTGCTTGCGCACTCCTTGCTTCTGAAATGCCATGAAAGGTTGTCTCCGGAAATAGTAGTCTCGTCACTTGTTCACCATCATAATTCAACGCGATCGCGTGCTCCGTGAAAAGAGGACCGCTGAGGCCCGCCAATGAATTGTGTCTACTACAAAATCAGAAGCAGGTGTAATGCTTGATTGCTAGCTTTTTTCATCATGAAATGGCATTGAGACCAGGGTGTCGAACCGAAATGTTTTTTGTTCCGGTTTTCGCACCGGTTCAGGGAAAACGGTTCAGCACCGGTTCAACTCCGGAGTGAAAAAATAAAGGTTCAAACCGGTTTGAACCGGTTCGTACTCATATGCTACAAAAACAATTGACGACAGCAAAATATAAGCTGAGCATCTTTTATAAAAGTGTTACATATAGAGAGCAAAGGCTCACATTACTGTGTGGAACGAACGAGCTAGTTCTGGGGCACCTCGAAACGTGGGTGAAAGTGCAGTTCAATGTCAGGCAGCTGACCGCAGAAGCAGGACGTTGTCATGCATATCCGGGGAAAGACGGCATCTCTGAGACGATAGAATGAACTTCAGTGCAGAAAAGGCTCGCTGCACGCTGACCTGATTTGCAGGCACTCCCAGGACTACTTGCGCCAATGGGTAGAGTTCTGGATAGCGTTTCCTTCTCTCCTGCCAAAACTGCAACACGTTAGCTTCCCTTGAAACCCGCGGCTCCTTGTCTAGCGATGCTCGGAAGAGCTGAGCGCCTTGATGTTTGTGTTCCTGAGGACAAAACGTTTTGGTCCTTGCTGTTTTTCTGCTACCAGAGATTGAAGCTGTCTTGCTGTTTTTCTGTAGTTGTAACTGTTGATTAAATCCCCCTCCCCTTCCCGGTGCTAGACTTTAATTTCGGACAGAATATTAAATCCGCTGAGTAATTTCGAAAGCAGATTAGATGCGCCACAGTAAGGCAACTAGTGCAGGTTCTAAAATATCCATCGGCCTTTGCATCGCTTTCTTATCCGATCAATTGTACAATGAAATCAAGGCGTTTAAAATAAATTGCACACAACTTTACAAAATTGAGAAGACAAGAAACACCAAAAAAAGCGTAAACTGAACGCAAAAAAAAATAAACACGAACAAAAGAGGTATATACAACACTAAGGGTGTTGCCTTGCCTCTCTCTTTGTCCCCTTTACGTTTAGTTCGAGATGAAAAACCAATTAGCCCAACTCATCATTTTGCCACCAAACATTCCCATTTATTGGTCACTTTTGCTGACGTATGAATTTGGATTGCTCTAGTGTCAAATTTTCTTTGATGAGCCACTTCCGGTCCCAAGAAAAGGTTGGGACAGAGCCTTTACCAGTATAAAAGGCTCTGGGTTGGGACGAACGTGGGCATTTGTTAAAAAAATACATAAGACTAGAAATCCCGGAGAGTTTATAGCTACTGGGCTCATTTCGTTTGACTTCTTGAGACGAACTTTATAATTTATGAAGGCGACCGTTATCTGAAAACCTATAATAGAACGTTAAAGAGCTTTCCGCTACTTATATTTTTCGGTTTTGACTTCCACATGAACGAAACACCGCAAATATAATTGATTAGTTTTGTCCAGAAACGAAAAAATGTTTATTTCGGTCCAACTCAACTCCGGTTTGCGCAAAAATAATATTTTCTTTCATTTTTTGGTTTACTTTTAAGGTTACTGTGTTTTTCGTTACGCACTTTTCACGCAACCTGCCTTCGCGTATGAACCGAAAACCGCATGGAAAACGTATCGGTTCCGCTCCGGAGCGAGAAAAATTATTTCGTTCCGGGTCAACTCCGGTTTGCGTGAAAATAACGGTTTTTTCCGGTTTTCGGTTCACGGTTCGGAGTTCGGTTCAATACCCTGATTGAGACAGTAGAGCGAGTCTTCATGACTACATATTGAGAAGTCGGGATTCTTACATAAAATGTTTCTTCTTTTTTCAAAAGAGAACATTTAACCTTGCGATTGAGCCCCCATGCAATTGTCCATAACAAATGGCCCTAGGTACGGTTTTCTTGGGAGCATGGCGCCATGCATGTGACATAATCACTCAAGGGGTCAGTTTGCTCGTGCGGTCAAGCCTTTATCTGAAGACAGGATTTGATCAAGTTCTGGTTTGCAATGTATCATTTTTCAGCTAAATGGTTTCAGTGAGATCGAGTTAGTATTATCAATGCCAGTAAAGAAAAGAAATCATATTAGGGCGATTGCGTTTGGTCATAACGGTACGCACTGATCACTCGCCTCCTTTCCGGCGTTCGAGGAGCAGCTTCGTCTGCTTGGGAGGAGCAACTTCGTCTGCTTTCTGAACCTGCAACATACTATTGGCGACTCCAGCGAACTATAGGGGGCGCGCTGGTCAGGCTAAAATGGTGGACGAAAGGAGGACGTTTTCGCGGCAGCGCCGACCACCATAAATTTCTTGCACTGCAGCGTAAGGTCGGTGTTACGTATGAAAGCAAAGCGATTTTTCGACGGTAGAAAGCTTCTTCTAGTCAGCGCATAGGAATGACACGGCGGGCGCATAAAAATAATTACTGGAAACGATATTTGTTTCCATGCTGCCTACGAGAACCAAGCAGCGATAACAGACGACAGAGTCGAAACGACCTCCTCTCATGAGCTTCTCGGCGTTGCCCCTACGCTGCATCAATTTCCGCTAGAGTCTCCCATACAAACATCACGCGTGACACCCCGCTAGGAAGGCGTGTGGCCTTCCGCCATGCTGGTAGCTCACTTTGTTCGCACGAAAGCACTTACTATGGCGTAGCATGCCGCTAGTAACCTGGATGTGTGCAGTTGTGCACTACCTTTTCCAGCAAACGTACCTAGTTTCTTCAACACGTGAACTTAACAACAGGAAAAGCTTATGATGATCACATTCAACGAGTATGCGTAGAAGTTTTAGGGGCGAAGCTCCCTTAGAGCTAGCCATGTCCGTATGTCAGTCCGCCGTCCGGCGTCGGGTGCTCGTGCTCCTGCTCGTGAGCTCACGTGCTCGTCGTGCTCAGTAAAACAAAAAACGAAAAAAATGATGAAAAAATGTACGAGCACATGAGCTCACGTGTTCGTGTAGGGCAAAAAAAAAAAGATGGAAAAAATAAAGAGAGAAAAATTGAAAAAATGATGAAAAAGAAATGCTGAAACCTGTTTGCACAGCGACAGGACGAGTAGGGGGCTCTGAGATGTGGTAGTAACTCAAGAGCTGGGGATGTCATGGATTAAACGTTGCATGTAGCCGCTCAACGTCTATACAGGAGAGGGCGCTGCGGTCAAATGCGTATATAATCGCGTTAAACTTTGCATGCATTGGCTCAACGTTTATAGACGAGAGGGCGCTGCGGTCAAATGCTCAAACGCGTATATAACCACATTCCATACCACACATTCTCTTTCTGACATGGATGAAAACGAATGAAAGGCTCGGCATGCCGCGGCTCAGCGACTACGCAGACAAGCACCACCAGAGCTTCGCCCCGATCAACATCACTCACCACGTGGAGATGCAGTCAATTTTTTATATTTATTTATTTTTGATGTTGGTACGATTACGTTACGAGCAGAATTCTTTGATATGTGGCGTCGAGGATGCAACACAATGTATAGCTTTCGAATTCTATTCTAAGAAACAATCGTCCAGCTGCAGAGCGGGCACACGCTCAAGACATTTCCACTGTCGAGCAAGAGCGAAGCATCTAGGGCAGGTGACACTGTCAAAACTCGACGAAACAAATACTTTTATAAGACATGTCAAAATATAGATATTTTTTAACGTTTTTGGGGAGCGACGTTGGAGATGTTGAAGTAATGTTTTTGATCAGACGTCAAAATAGAGGCTGCATTCACGTTCCTGCTGAACTGTGCATGGCGTGTGCAGAGGTTAACACGCAGTCGTGAATTCGCCTCACTTTTTGCTCGTATCGCTATTTTTATTTTCGCCGCAGCTACGAATTCGCTGAAAAAAGTTCAATTTTGGTGGTAATGTTTGCTGTTCGGCGTTACTCTGAGCGGTGTTAATGCTAGTAAAGTGTCACTATGATTTATTATTCGAGCTATTTGTTGGCATGGATGTCGTAATGTAATGATGTGATTCACAGAGAAAACGTGTGTCTGTTTTGATGTAATTTGCATTACCAAACACTGCAGCATGTCGTGCCTACGACTGGGAGACCTTCCACAGTGTGCTTTGACCAGGGAAGTTAGCATGCAGCTCAACATGGCTTCGCATCACCTGGATTAGGTAACGTTTAGGGCAGAGGCAGCAGGTATAAGTTAGTGGGCATTGCCGAGGAATTTATTTCGAGATTATTTATTTATTTATTATTATTTCGAGATTAGCTGCACGAGAGCCGGCATAGCTGCGCTTCAGGTTGCTGTCCGCCGCAGTGGGCGCGCCTTCTTTTCAGAGTTATATGCAGTAGACTTTGGACGGTGCCTTGTGGCGACCTTTTGAACGAATGTGGTGTTTTTCAGAGTTTATACCTCCTTCAGTTTTCTGTTCTTCAAAACGTGGGGGTCAATTTTGTAGTGGTTCCAGTTTTCACCAGCTCGGTGCAAACAGAACTAATGGGACACGGACATTGCTAAATTCATAACAACGGTTAAAAAGGAGCGCCCGATGTACTGGTGCCGGTAAAGAGTGCAAGGAAAGCTCCTCCAGCCGTCCACTCCTTTCACTTTGCAAAGAGTGCTGGAGGGGAGGCAGGTCCCTCCTCGTTCCTCTCCAGTGTTCACTCCTAAACTAGAAAGAGCGAAGGCTTTGTGGTGGAGATTCTAAATTCCTGACAGTTGAAAGGGTCGCCCATACCCAGATGAGGTCCCTTTGACTGGATGTGTCGTTGTGATTGGAGATACTCTACGGTTCCCAGAGTGCCCTTGCATTGCCGATGCTGTCGCAACGACGAAACTCGCAAAAAAGGTTGCTTCACTACGCGTCCATCATTTAAGATCACTAATACCCTGGACGTGGTGCAGACAGTATTGTGTTCCCTTCCCAACTTTTCGAAGTTCGTCGAAGTTGGAGGTTCCCCAACCCCTCCAGAAAAGTGCCGCGGCCATAGCGGTGCCCAGTCACACGAAATCCACGGAATACTGGCTTGCACTGTAGTAAGAAGCAAGTCCCTCCTACCTGTATAAAGAACAAATAGTATGGTCGAAAAATTTTGTTCCGGATACACTGACAGTACCCGGAAGCTCGGTGACATTTCTCTTTGTTCGTGGTCCGGTTTGGCGGCCTGGATTAACCCCTGTTGAGTGTGCTTCTTACCGTGCATCGTTACACTATGGAGGAGCGACACCCGCGAAGTAGACGTTGCATGCATGCATATCTCGCATTGCGGCGAAACAGTTGCACGCTTTAGGGAAAGCTCTCTTCTAGAGTGGAATGGTGCAGTTGCACACTTTGGGTATCTAAAAAACAAAAAAGAAGTTGGTGAATAACGATTTCGCAGTAAATCCTCAAACATAAACTGCAGATACGATAGGCGTGCGAGTATCCTGACAAGTTTCCTGCGATCATTGATCGAGACTTTTCGATTCATAGTTAGGAATCAAGGAAAGGCACCTTGGTATGACGAGAGGATTTCTAAATCGCCTCCATTGTGGCCACTGACGGAGTGAAAACGGCAGGGAGGGGCTTGTGTAAGTCCCGCCCTTTGTTTGTCGATTGACTCAGAGCCTCTTTTACTATCTTTACCTACTGTGCTCGATGCACTACTAGGTCCTAAAAATAGGTCCAACGAAATTGTTCACAACGTGAACTCGCAAACGTGGTGAAGGCGAAATAATTAAAGATATAAGGACATGGCATTCATCTGATTGTCGAATCTAGCGTGCCGAGGTACCGATTGCTCACCGCAAACGCCTCCAACAGAACGTTGTTGGATTGAAACAAATTCCTGTTCTTTCCACCTTGTTGATAAAAAAGGACACATGTTCATATATCTGTCATTGTGTGTGTGTGTTTTTTTTACAATGTGATGGTTTAAATTGCGGCCCTTTACCAGCAGAGGGCCGCTGGTAGTGTTCTGTTTCGTTTTGATTTTTGTTTTATAAAATACTACCGTATTTGCACGATTGTAGGTCGACCCCCTCCCCCCACACACACACACACATCGCACATCAGCAAAAAAGGAAAAAGAGAAAAAAAATCTTTACATGCGCATTTTATTGCGAACACGTGAGAGCGGCAAAGTATCTGTTTCGAAATCCCAGCTTTCAACACGCGATCGATGCCTTCTGGCGTGCTTTGACTGCGCCTGCACGCGCGAGGTGCATGAGATGCCCAGGCGTTATCGAAACTAGGAAGTTCACGCTGAAGGAGGCACAACTGAAGCTGCTCTCTGTCGTTCTCACTCCGTCCGCGACTAGACTACGACTCATCCGCACTGGTGATGTCAGCCCCATGGTGATCACTGCAGCGTTCTCGAAGATCGTCGTCGGCGTCGTCTAACGAAATCTCGCACTTCACAAATGACAGCATCAACCGCATCTTACGTACTTTCTCGGCGATTGCGTTGCACGTCACGGCTGGGGACGGATTGCGAACTTTTGCGGCGTACGTTGCAAGCCTGACCTCCTACTCTGGAATGCATCCCTACCTATCGGGACTTCGGCCTGCGGAAGCCCCTGCGTTTGCTGTCCGCGCCATTCCGGACTCCACTGGAGCATCATGCACCCGCTCCGACAGGTCAAACTTGCGTCCAACAGCGCAGTTGTTTGTTGGCTTGTCGGCGAAGGATGGCCATAAACAAGCACGATCTCGACACCTGATCAAACGACGTTAACAACCGTTAATCGTTCAAAAAACTGCGAAAAGAAGCCGCAGGGGTTGAGCCGTGAGGCTGTTCCAGCGGCCTCTGGAGTGGCTCTTACAAGAAGTACCGCCACCCCCGGAAGTCTGGCGCGCCGTGCGCTGTTCACCACCGTGCATTCGGATTAATTTGCGAATCGCTATCAATAATACACATTCGGGTGAATAAAAACAGGAATTTGTAAAACGAGCGCACAGAATAGCGCAATGCTATAGGTACAGCCGGCTGAACTCGTAACAGGCCGAGGTGTTCTTGATGATTAAAGGTAAAAAAACGCAAGCGCGCTGGGGAATGACATCCATAGTAACCCTGAGACGTAAAACCAATAATAAAAAAACGGACAGAACAACGAAGTCTCTAACACAGCTGGAAATTTATTGAACAACCATCACCTTATATACATGTCCCAGACCTCTTTCACAATTCAAACGACCTCCTTGTCCACTACACAGTGTACCTACAGTTCTTGATATCGCGACTGTTTGTTTTTGTCGGCGGTGGAATGCTT